>UZAF01018032.1:21355-38056 GCA_900617895.1 Haemonchus placei | reverse complement strand
AGACGATGAAACAAGAAGAATTTTCACATCGAATCATAAAGGCAAAATCTGCAAAATATGGATTGATAGTTTCCGTGAAAGTACCAACATTCTTTCGAACTAGAGAAAAAATTAATGAATATTCCGTGTTGAAGCAGGTAGAATTTCGATAGCGGACCATGTGAGAAAAATGAAGCGATATCCCGTTATCAATTCCCGTAATAGTTCGAACATTTTTTGTAAAGGAGAGAAAGTAAAGAAGCTTGCACACTGAAACAAGAAGAGTTTTAACATCGAATCATAAAGGCAAAGTCTGCAAAATATGGATTGATAGTTTCCGTGAGAGTACCAACGTTTTTTGAACTAGAGAGAAAAGGCAAGGAGGTTCCACATTGAAACAAGAAGAATTTTAATATCGATACATGAAGGCAGATGTCTGCAAATTATGGATTGATAGTTCCCATGAAGGTACCAGCATTTCTTCAACTAGAGAAAAAAGGAAAGAAGCTTCCACACTGAAACAAGAAGAATTTTCACATCGTATCATGAAGGCGAAAGCCTGCGAAATCTTGATCAATAATTTACGTGTAAGTTCCAACTTTTTTTGAACAGGAGAGAGAAGTGAAGAAGCTCCCATATCAAAGGTAGAAAAATTATAACGGCGAATCAGGTAAGCAAAAGTCTGCAAATATGGATTGATAGTTTTCGTGTAAGTTCCAACTTTTTTTGAACTAGAGAAAAAATTAAAGAATCTTCCACACTGAAGCAAGTAGAATTTTAATAGCTTATCATGTGGGCCAAAGTCTGCGGGACTTTGGTTAAAAGTGCCCGTGATACTACGAACATTTTTTGAACAAGAGAGAAAAATTAAATTAGCTACCATATAAGAAGTCAAAAAATTTTCGCGGCGAATCTGGTAGGCAAAAGTCAGCTAATTATTTATTAATAGATTCGTGATAATTCAAAAATTTTTTGGTTCGTTCAGAGAAGAAATAAAGGAGCTTCAAGGTTGAAACAAGAACAACTTGCAGAGCGATTCATGTGACCGAAAGTATGCAAAATCTGGACTGATAGCTTCTTTGAATGTTCCAACATTTTTTGAACAAGAGAAAAAAAGGAATTATGCCGCCACATTGAAACCAGAAGAATTTTCACATCGAGTTTACAAGGCAATATTCTTCAAAATATGAATTAATAGTTTCCGTGATAGTTCGAAAATTTTTTGGTTTAGAGAGAAAGTAAAGGAGCTTCCACATTGAAATATGAAGAATTTTTATAGCGAGTCATGTGAGCGAAAGGCTGCGGGATTCTATTTAAAACTTTTCATGACAGTTCAAACTTTTTTTGAACAAAAGAAAAAATCATAGAAGATTCCAAATCGGAACTAGAATTATACTCGTGACGAATCATGTAGGCAAATGGTTGTGGGATCCTCATTAATAGTTTCCGCGATAGACTGAACATTTTTTTAAACATAAGAAAAAAGTAAGGAGGCCCCCACATCGAAACAAGACAAATTTTATGTGCGATTTGTGTCAGCAAAAGTTCGCGGGACCCAATCAGAAGTTTTTGTGGTAGTTCGTACATTTTTCGAACTGGAGAAAAAAACAGAGATGTTTTCGAAATAGAGAAAAAATGTAAAAGCTTCCAGATCAGAGGTAGAAAATCACACCGATTCATGCGGGCAAAAGTCTGCGGTATCCTGTTCAATGTTTCCATGGTAGTTTAAACACTTTTTCAAGTAAAGAAAAATCAAGATGCTCGCGAATCGGAACAAAAAAAACTCGAAACAGGAAAAATTTCCACGGCGAATCATGTTGGCAAAAGTCTGCTGGATCCTGATCAAAAGTTTTCGTGTTAGTTCGAACATTTTTCGAACTAGAGAAAAAAGAATAGAAGCTCGCACATCGGAGCAAAAAAACTCGGAACAGGTAGAATTTTCATGTCGAGCCATGAAAGTAAAATTTCGCTTGATCCTGATTAAAAGATGAAGGGTGTCTTTCACGGATGTATGTAGATGTCGAAATTGCAGAATAAATTTTCCTGTCAGTTCGTCAGTCTTCAAAATTTTTTGAAAACGATTCCAGAATGAGCTCATTGGTCGGCATGATGTCGCATAACGAGGCTCGGCTGATCTTCGATTTCTTCGCGTAATCACGGCATCCCTGATCTTCGTTCGGTGACGGAGCTCGGAACTCCGGATTCCCTTCTGCACTTGTGTGTATAGGGAAATTCCGAGCATCGACCTTTCTGAAGCGCGTTGAGTAAAGCTGGCAGCATGCTCATCCTGCTTTTGTAAAGCCCAAGTCTCTGAGGCGCACATCAAAGCAGGAAGGACAGCAGTGTCGAGAAAAGAGCGCGGAGCCTGATGTTTTTTTGTCTCGTTCACTACTCCCTCGATATTCTTAAATGCTCCCCATGCGGCGCGTTCTCTTCTGCACAGCTCTGGAGCTAGGTCGTTCATCATGTTGACTCCTCGACGTAGATACACATAGCTAGAGCACTCGGAGATTTTCGCTCCGTTTAGCGTGAAAGGAGCATCAGGTACCAGTCCGTTTTTCATGAGTATCGTCTCTGTTGAGTTCATTCTCAAGCCGATCTTTCCACAAGCACTGTCAAACGTGGCTAGCATTTGTTCCGCCTTCTCGATGTACGGTGTTATGAGAACGATGTCGTCTGTAAAGCCGAACTCCCATTCCTAACGATATTCTCGAGTCGCACTGAAAAGTTTGGGCGAAATGGTATCGCCCTGCCGGACACCCATCTTCACGTTGATAATTACTTCCTCGTAAATTGGTGGAATCCTGGTCACGAAATTGTCGTAGAGCTCGCGAAGCATCCTTTTGCATTGAATAGGAACAACCTTGTTGCTCAGGGCTCAAATTACCGCTTCTGTCTCAACGGTGTCAGAGGTACTTGTACTCTCGCGACACTTCAATATGTCTTGTGAGAGTGTGGATATGATCGATAGTGCTGAGATCTCTCCGAAACCCTGCTTGGCTAAGCTTTATCTAAAATTCTGCCAATCCTGTTCAGTACGACACAAGAGATAAGCTTCAGATTGCAGACAGCAGGCAGATTGAGCGATAATTGCCAATATCGTCTAGATCTCACTTTTTTCACAGCAATACAGTCTTCTTAGTTTTCTATATCGTAGAAATTTTGCATCCCGACAGGTACAGCACGAAGAGCCCAGCCAGAGTTTTGACGATAACTGGTGGAAGACTCTTCAGATGTTCTGGTTTAATTCTATCGGGACCGTACAGTCCTTCATCGACGTGATGGCATGTCGTATCTCGGAAAGGAGAAGCGAATGAGCGCTATATTGGTCCTGCCTAAGATGGTGTCATGACTCTTCGTCATGATTACGAGGAGGCACATGAACACCTTCATCAATCAATCAATACTTCCAGCGAGGCTCCAAAGTTGCGGAAACTTCGCCTGTTCCCACACCAAAGTACAAAATTGCGGGAATTCCGTAAGGTTCCCATACCAAAGACCAAATGCCCGCCCACCGAGGCCGGTATATAAACCGCCCATTTTTTGGGTATAAAAGGCCCAGTTTGTGGCAGTCCGGCACCCCTTTTTTATCATTTCCAGTTCTTGACAGCTCTCGGGCTCGGAGCTCTCGGCTCTGCTCCCGGCGGCTCTCTCAAGCAGTCTCCGCTCTCCAACAATCCAATAGCAAGAACGACAAAGGTCGTTTCCAATGGACAATAAACAAGAGCGGTACGGTACAACAATTCGAAGGAAATAAGCTGAACACTCCAACTTGCCGCCTGTCGGACCCACCACCAATTCCAAAACGAGACAAACAAGGTTGCACAATCTTCAGAATAGTTGACTTTGTAATGGCACGAATTGGGTTTACGACTTTGACCCAATAAATATTGAGATAAATATCCTATCGAGCATTCTACCACCGAGCCGTCGAAACATGGTGCATCGGCCCAATTCAATTCCCAACATGGTTCCTATTGCTGCCGGCCCAATTCAGTTCCAACCATAACGCATCGAATGATTCAAAAAGAACTCGAGTAGCAGTATTTACAATACAATACTGAGGAAAAAAAATTTTAGAAAACAAAAAAAAGCAAAAAAAATAATAATAAAAACAAAAAAAAACAGAAAACAAGCAACAGAGAACGTGAAGAACTGGAAAGAGCACAATACGTCAAAATTAAAATAGTCATAGAGTTATTTGCTCGTGCTTTATGGCATGATCTCCCACGTAAGACGTCACGTGGACCCCCTTCTGATAAAGCACGATCACGGATCTCATTACAAAAAAAATGAAAAAAAAGAGAGCAAAAATATACATACACACGTTTTTAAACACCCTATTTGCACATATTACATTCATCGGCCGAGTTAGGGACAATCTGCTTCAACGTCCGTGGCGTTCCATCAGATTGTCCGGTTCATCGAGGTTCCGTGAAAAGGAGACCTTTTCTTAGCATCAACATTACCTATTGTTGCCGGCCTATGTCATGCCTGAGAAGTCAGGACCCCTATTGTTGCCGGCCCATGTCATTGCCTGAGAAGTCAGGATCCCTATTGTTGCCGGCTTATGTCAATACCCGAGGAGTACGGGTTCCCCTTATAGCCGGCCCACCTCCTTCGAGCGAGGAGCGGAATAATCGCTCATTTGGTAACTCAACCGGTCGAAGCTTCATCACGCTAATTGATTGGATACAACCACAACAAACCCAAATAAACGTGATCACAAAAAAAATCCAAAAAAAAAACTTTTTTCTCCAGATACTTCAGATTGATAAGAGCTATACAACTCCTTCTTCAATCGCCGTTCAAAGCTGCGCGCTTCCCACAACATTAAAACACGATACGACCATTGTTGTAATCTCCGCAATCAGAACAAAAAATTAATATTGAATACTTGGAGACCCAAAGAAACTCCACTCCACTACATGACAACAAAATCAACCCTTTAAAAGGGTTCCAACACTGCTACCCAACAGTACTACTGCAACTCTGTTACAATGTCCTCTGACACCCAATCTGCCGCGACGCCAGCTGATGAACTGACGTCCTCGCCAGTAACCAACACCGACGCCCGCCCAACACTTGTGGACCTAGCCTTATCACCGGTCAATTTATTCGCAGAAGACTATTGAGGAACCTTCTAGAATTCGAAGAGGGCCTATCTACCGCATTCGCCCGCATTCACAATCTGGAAGGTCGACTAGCCGAATGTATGAGGGCGGCGTGGCGAGACGAGGAATTTCGCAGAGATCAATGAAAGATCCAGATGAAATTAACTTAACATTCGTTGCTTATGTAACATCTCAATAAAGTTCTTTTTTTTCTTAAGCTGTTTACTCAAAAAAAAGAGATGTATTACCTTTCATTATCTCGAAAAAAAAATTTTTTTCTTAATTTCAAAATTCAAATTTACAATTAATAGTACTTCGTTCAGCATGGAGAGGGTAGCTCGCGAAGCGCGTCGTCAACCGACAATTTTCGACCAGATCGAGCAACTCAACCGAATAATACGACGACAGCTGCGCAACCTCAATACAAGCCTCCTCGTCATGGAGCGAAGAATGAACGCACTAGAACAAATCATCGTGTGGGGCCGGTGGCCCATCAACAATCAACCGGCCCCACAACGAGAAAGGGGATGACGACGGAAAACAAGAACATCATCCGAAGTCAAAAATGTCGAAAACAAAAATGTTGATTATTATTCAAATTACGAATAAACTTTGATTGTATGACTCTTTGTTTGAACAAAAAAAAAGACATAACAAACACAAGAGTTTCAAAATTCCAAAACTTACCATCACAAATGATACAAAAAAAGATAAATCGAAAAAACGACACAACAAGATCAATACAAAACAAGTAAACGAAACAAAAACAAAAAAAAAGGAGGAAATGTCAACAGTATAAAATCAGAAAGGAAACTATATCACAAAAAAATCATAGCAAACGTATAGTAACAAAAAAAAGAATAAATAAAGAAATAAAACGTAAGAAGTTTACAGCTTACCATTACAAACCAAATCATAATAAACGTAAGCAAAACGAAATCGTAGTAAACGTAAACAAAAAAGAAAGAAAAAAAGCGAACATAATCGTTAATACGAAACATAACACGCCAGCACTCATGGCGCGACACAAAACATTCATCAAAGGCAAAACCTTTGCAAAAAAAGTGCAACGATCAGGGTCAGAGTACGCCTATATGAAGAATGTCAACATGAACCAGCGAGCTTGAGAAACCCGCTTATCAGCTTATAACATCTCACACTCATATACCAGTATATATACTCATTACTCATATAAAAGCCCAACTCCGTACCTCTCAGCAATCTACACATCTCTTAGTCCGGCGGCTCTAACTGACTACTACCCAATCCCGTACTCATGACTTTCTACATCAACTACAACAACAGAAAAGAAAAATAATTTAAAGGTAAAAAATTTTTTCGATGAAAATTAACATAATTTATTTTAGATGAATCAAAATTCTCAACCACCTTGAACGGTCTGGTATGTCCCGTGGCAACCATATTTCGAACAGCTGCACCATCAAGTCGACCGACTGCACACAACCTTGCACACACTACTTCAAAAACAACACGAATTGGAAAGACGATTCACACAGCTGGAATTCACCGTCTACGCGCTGACGTTGTTAGCCGGACGAAGACAAATGGAAGATCAACGTGGAAACGAAGAAGAAGAAGACGAAAATTTCAATTAACATGAATAATTAACATGAATTTAGTCTAATAAAAATGAGTAGTTGCGTGCATGTACAACAAAACACAAGAAAAAACAAAAAAACAAATTTAAATAAACAGCACAAGGGTTGAAATAGAAGACACAAAAGAAATTATCCAATTCCCAAGGTATAATAAGAAAACCATAATCAATTGAATAAAAGAAAAGGTAAATCCAAGGAGATGAATCAGCGCCTTCAAACCACAACATCAGGCGCAAAACGCTAGATACCACACATCGGAGAGAGACACGAGCATGCAAAAGACACCGTGAGAAACGGCTCACGTTTACTGACATCAACATTGTCCACATTCTTTCACAACATATGCGTACGCATGAACGCACCAAGACCACGCCCACAACAACCACATACATCCGAACTGAAATTCAAAGATCAAACGAATAGAGTATAAAAAAGCAAACTTAGGATGAAACTTATTAAGGAAGGATCCAGTTTCCATGAAACATAGTTATTCATTACCACCTTCTTCTAAATCCGCCTCGTAACCCTCGATCACCTTAACCTCTCCAATACAACACACTTCATTATATTCCAGATATGGAGGATGACCCGTTCCAATTTTTCAAAATTCCATTCAATGACATGAACGAAGATAACCAAAGCAGTCCAATCGTGCAAGCAAACGACTCCGAGGACACACCGACACAAAGCAACGAGGACAACGAAGTTGGCGAACGAGAGATGGAACATCACAACATCGCAGACGAACTTAAAAACCTTCCAATAACCGTCTTGCAAATTTCAAAAAAGACAGCGGCAAATCAGGTTATTCATTTCCTTTACAAATTTGAATCCTATCCTTCAAATACTCAGATACCTACCTATATATAACAAAACTATCAATGATTTAAGAAGCGAACACACGGGGAAACATGTAACAAAGAACCTCAAGTCAAAAGGAATAAAACTCGGTAAATAAGATTCCTCACATTTACATCATGCAACAAGAAAACATATAATAATTTAATTTAGGAGTTAATCCGAGACCTACAACATCGTATTACACAACTGGAACGTGCTACCAATCAACTCATCAACACTATTCGCAAGTCGGATCGAGAACAGCACAATCAACACGACAGCATGCAGGAACGCCATTACAAACCTTGCCGAAATACCGTACCAACAACGTCCAAGACATCCAATTCATGCGCATTCTGCAACGGAAACCACGGGGCCTCCGAATGCCCTACCTATCCTACACTCACTGAAAGACGCCAGCAATGCGGCAAAAGGAACAAATGTGAACGTTGTCTCAAAACTGTGAACCACCTCGCTACGTCCTGTACAGTGAACATCCAGTGCTTCTACTGCAGAAGAAACGGTAGAGAGCAACTTATCAAGCGCCATAATTCTGCATTTCGTCCTTATCAATTTCCGATGTGACCTACTCACAGCAACAATCGAAATTGCTCTGTAAATCATTATTATGCTAAATAAAGACATTGAAATCGATAGTGTTTTTTGATAATGCCGCACATAATATATGGATACTGATTTCGATCAACTCCGAAATTTGACAGCACCAAATCACTCGGACTCCACCTCAAATCAATAACTAATCAATCAAAAAAAATCCAAACCACCTATCAAAAAAAAGAAAACCACGCCCCTCAATCAGAGTATATAAGGGGATTCTCCTCACCAGTAATCACTCAGTTCGTTTGCACCGTCCGGTACTCACTCCGAAATTCCAATGTCAACACCTTTCAATATCACTACCACAAAGCAAAAATTAACCAGACAACTCAATGTCTTAGAAGACTTCATCAATGAAGCAAACCAATTCAGTCCCACATGGGCATTTCCGACAGAAAGATTAGAACTCACAATCTTTCTCACAACAAACAAACTCAAAGCAACAACTTTGAAGAAACAAATCGAGGACCAAATAGACAAAGTATGGAACCTCTATGAATCTAGCATTCAAGCCATCACAACGCCAAAGGAAGACAACTCAGTAGAGCAAGCCTTCAGCACGTATTGGGAAGAGAAACAAGGGGAAAAAACATTAACCATCGCGACAGCACTAGCCCATCAACTCCAGAAACGCATAACAGAGCTGGAATGTCAAGAACTAGCAATCGCTCACTCACATCTTCCAAATCAATTCAACAACACCCCTCCACAAGCTTATGCCATCTCAACTACTTCGACAATTGACCAAAAACTGTTGAATAATGAAATAAAGGTACCCGAGTTCCATGGCAACCCAGCAGAGTTTGGTCCATTTTGGGAATTATTTGAGGAACTTGTCCACAAACAACCCTACTCGAACATAGCTAAACTTTCAATATTGCTCAACTGCTGCAAAGGTGATGCAGCGAGATCCCTACAAATGATCCCCCGCACAGGAAGTTCCTACGAAAAAGCTATTCAACAACTCAAACAGCAATACGAAGATCCCAAAAGAATCACTATTCAGATGATCCGTCAACTCAAAGCAATGAAATATTGTCCAAATGAACCACGAGCATTACGCAATAATCTTAGTGACATCCAAGCCATTATTGCCACTATACAAAGACAAGGAGAAGTAGTGGACTCCACATATATGACAACTATGGTCATTGAAACATTCCCCCTCTGCGTCCAAGAGGAAATCGCCCGTAAGGAATTTGACAATGAGCTTCCATGGACTATGGAATCCCTCATCAACGGTCTAACAACAATCGTCAAGAGAAAAGAACACATCCAAAGTCGCCAAGAAAAGCTCACAGACCAAGCTTCCATCTATTTAACCCACACACGAGCTCATCCATCAATCTCCTGCATAGGTTGCGGACAGAATCATAGATTGAAACATGCGATATATACCGAACACCTCAACAAAAGGTCCACCATCTCAAAAACATACAAGCATGCTGGAAATGTTTCAGCATGCATCACAGGTCACGAGTATGCAGCAAACCAAACTGTGCTGATTGTAATGGAGATCACAACAGTGTTTTGTGTCTTCGTAGGTTCTCAAACAAACCATTCACCTATACCATGAATACGAATGGCAGAAAACCAGCACCCAAACAAGCAGCATATTCCAAACAACCATCCCCCAATCGTAGCAAACCACGGAGATCATCACCTTTTCACCGTGAGACATCCCCCTTTTTTGATAAGCAGCAAGCGAACCGTTTTCCTATGAACAGACGACGACGCTCGCTAGATACTCATACACCAGAACAACCCCACTTTTCACCGCATCCTTACCCTAGGAACAACACTCCTACACAAAAAGAAATAACTACACTACCACGAAACAAGGTCACATTTGCTCCCCTACCCCCACAACATATTAACACAAACATCTATTTTCAGTATCAGGCATATTCAGACATCATCAGCAATAGTACGGTAAGCACGAATACCCGCTTAATGGTCATACAAGTCCAAGCTAAAAACGAACTCAACAACAAAACGGAACATGCCTACGCCATACTAGATTCGGCGTCAGATCAGTCGTACATATCCTCCTCCCTAGCAAGGCGACTACAACTAGACACTGAATATGAAACAATCATAAACGTAAACACATTCGGTGGACGCGCGGAAGTTAAAAAAGTAAAACACATCACAGTCACGCTCCTTAACGAAAACGGTCATTCAATCGAAGTATCCTTACTTACTGTTGACACGTTAACACATATACTCACACTACCACAACTTCCGATGGAAGACCAACTATTCCTATCACAAACACACCCTCACTTGAAGAAAGTATTGTCTCAAGACTCTTCCATGGATATTATCCCCGATATCCTATTAGGAATCGATTACTTCCACAAAATACTGCTCACTAATGAACCCATAATTTCATTACCCTCAGGATACTTCATAACGCCTACTATCTTCGGTCCTGTAATATCAGGAAACTCTCGCAACCATTACACTCATCCAACAAAACCATGCCAACATATAAACACCATCGATCTGTACACAACGACAACACACACAGATTACTCAGATCTTTGGAAACTACCTGGTATAGGCACAGAAGAACTACAAACTGATGAAGAACTCAACAGGCAAATTATTTCCGACTTCTACTCCACGGTACAAGACGTAAATGGCAAAATCCACATTAAGTTTCCCTGGAAACCTAACAAATTCCGCCTAGCAAACAACTATAGCCTTGCTCTCAGCAGGTTACACCAGCTATATAAAATGAAAGACAAAAATCTGAAATGCTGGGAAGAATACTGTGCCATCATCAAAGAACAACTCAGTAAAGGATTCGTCGAAGACATCCCTGCTGAACAGCAACCTTCCAGTCCCATATACTATATACATACCCCATCAAGCAGTGATAAAATCCACTAGTGCAACTACTAAGACCAGAATCGTGCTCGATGCCTCATCAAAAATGAAAGGTCAATTGAGCCTTAATGACGTTATCTACCAGGGACCTCTGATCTTACCCAATTTATGTGGTATACTTTTACGATCCCGACTCGGCTCCAAGATACTGATAGCCGACGTAGAAAAGGCATTCCATATGATCTACCTACAAGAATCAGAACGTGACTCCGTTCGATTCTTATGGTTAAAAGACGTTAACACACCTCCTACACTGAATAATATACGTATACTCCGCTTCTGCAGGCTCCCATTCGGCATTAACGCCTCACCATTCCTTGGGTATATCAATACAATATGGACTCGAACAACAAAAACACGAGGATAAACTAACCATCGCACAATTAATCGAGAATTTATATGTGGATAATATCCTGATGTTAAACTCATCGACACAGTCCCTTCTCAACACCTATCATACTTGTAAAAAGATCTTCGCTAACATGTCCATGAACCTTCGGCAATTCATAACAAACGATGAGAATTGAAACTCACACATAACTGAAGACAAAATAACAACCTCTTCTGTCAAAATTCTAGGTATTCCTTGGGACTACACAAAAGATACTTTTACACTCTCATGTAAGTTGACACAGCAAATCCGACAAAACGTAAAATTCTTCAAGCCACACATTCTACTTTCGACCCTCTTGGATTTCTGTTACCCATTCTCCTTCCAGCAAAACTTCTTCTCCAGGATCTATGNACAATTAATCGAGAATTTATATGTGGATAATATCCTGATGTTAAACTCATCGACACAGTCCCTTCTCAACACCTATCATACTTGTAAAAAGATCTTCGCTAACATGTCCATGAACCTTCGGCAATTCATAACAAACGATGAGAATTGAAACTCACACATAACTGAAGACAAAATAACAACCTCTTCTGTCAAAATTCTAGGTATTCCTTGGGACTACACAAAAGATACTTTTACACTCTCATGTAAGTTGACCTACACAGCAAATCCGACTGAACGTAAAATTCTTCAAGCTACACATTCTACTTTCGACTCTCTTGGATTTCTGCTACCCATTCTCCTGCCAGCAAAACTTCTTCTTCAGGATCTATGGAAACAAAAACAAAATTGGGACGAGCTACTCCCTCACGAATACGATAAAGTGTGGCACAACATATGCGAGCACGCGAACGGTTTCACAGTTCAATTCCCTAGAAACATTCTCAATTCTCAAGACGATACCCAATACTCAATTCACTCATTCGTTGACGCCTCTATTCGCGCATACGCAACAGTAGTGTACCTTCGTTCAGTAACCACTAAAGGTACGTATTCTAGTAAGATACTCATGGCTAGACAACGTCTAGCCCCAACCAAAAATAAGTCCATAGCAATTCCACGACTAGAACTGCTCGCACTTTTGATAGGAACGCGCCTCATAAAGTTCATTCTCAAAGAAATCAAATTAAAGATATCAACGATTAATATCTACAGCGATTCTCAAGTTGCCCTCCATTCGATTCAGTCCAACTCGAACAATGGGATCTTTGTCAACAATCGCTGCAAAGAAATACGAGAATCACTCCAATCATGGAAAGGAAACATCAATCAAACTCATCTCTATTATATACCATCGGAACAAAACCCTGCAGACTGCGCTACGAGAGGACTCACAAAGGAACAAATGTCCCATCAAATATGGTGGTCAGGACCAACATTCTTAAGACAGCAAGACAAAAGCTGGCCAGAATTCCAAGAATTCACCTGGCACACTCACACGGACACACAGCAGAACGAACAGCCCACAGTATTAACTATTTCTTCAAACATACCATCTGGATCTTGTCTCTTTATAACAAAATTCTCATCACTGAAAACATTGCGACAGGTAACCGCTCTTATTCTAAAATTTATCAAACATGCCCTATATGATAAACTAACGATAGACAGTAAAACAAGGTTATCCTCTCACCTACCAGAACTAGACCATATCTCATCGAACTACCCATTAACCTCGCTGCAGGTAAGCGACATTGAAAGTACGGAAGCTTTGCTGACCAGAATTATGCAACGTAACTTGACAAAGGAAGACCAGCAAAAGTGGAGCCAACTCGGTCTATACAAAGGCGAGCAGAACATCATTCGCTGCCGAGGAAGAATCCAAGCGAAGCATCTACCTAGAGGCACAATAGAGCCCATCCTCCTTCTACCTAACCAACACTTAACACGTTTAATAGTTCGAGACACTCACATACGTTGTGGACATCAAGGGGTCAATGGCACACTGGCCAACCTACGCCTTCGTTACTGGCTTCCAAAAGGAAGACAAGCAGTACGAAAAATTTTAAAACAATGTCTGATTTGCAAACGCTGGAATGGAAAACCATATTTTCACCCGAACTCACCTCCTCTACCATTCACACGCACACAACCTTCACGTTCCTTTTCTCACGTAGGTATAGACTTAGCTGGCCCGTTCTTGATTATAGACTCGGATAAAATCAAATATAAAAGATGGATATTTCTGGCAACATGCATGGCTACTCGAGCAATTCACCTGGAAGTCACTAACAACCTGACCGCTTTAGAGCTTATCAACATCTTACGAAGGTTCATATCTCGGAGAGGAACACCAGCACTCATCATTTCAGACAACGCCACCAACTTCAAATACAGCAACGAAATTCTTTCCATGGAAGACACAGACACTGTACGCGTTAATACTACCATCCAAACCTTCCTGACCAACGAGTAGATCCGATGGAAATTCATCACGCCGCTTTCACCATGGAAAGGAGGATTTTATGAAAGATTGATTGGCATGATAAAACTAACCCTTAAACGTGTATTAACAAGAAAACTATCCGACGAAACTACATTCCTCACAACAGTATTGGAATGCGAAGCAATGGTCAATTCCAGACCTCTGGCATACGCAGGAAGTACCTTAGAAGACTCATTAATAATCCGTCCAATAGATTTTCTGATTTCTAAAGCCAATCTCTTACCATTTTCAGATACGATCACAATTGATGATAACCACGACACGGAATACCTCCCTAACGTTTCCACAAAAGACCAAGCCATGCAATACTACCGCCTGAGATGACCTACTTGAAATGCCTATGGCATGAATGGCATAACACTAATCTCCTGGAACTACGCAATTTCCATCAACATAGAATCAAGCAGAAAAGCTTTACTCGCACACACCCAAAAATCGGAGAAGTAGTCCTTGTTATGGATGAAAAACTAACACGTCTCGAATGGCCTTTAGGCCTCATAACAGACTTAATCACAGATCAGGACGGAACGGTACGGTCCGTCAAATTGCGAACCTCAAAATCAGACATCGAGCGATCAGTAAATATGCTCATCCCCTTGGAATTGGATAGTGATGACGAAAGAAAAGCAAATCCACAAGAGCACGACAGCGTCACCGATAATGATTCAACCCATAACGATACCATTACATCTACTAGCAACGACTCATCCAACGACAACCCTTCCACGAAACAACGAACACGCCCAATGCTTCCTCGTAAAGCCAAACTCAACAAAAATTACAGCACGTATGCCACGACGTCTCACACTGAAGAATCACAAACGCCTTACCGTCATTCCTCTCTTTGGAAGCACTGGCTCACACTTACCATAACAATAACATTATTTCAAGCTACAAGCAATGAATTACGCAAACCCTCGATTGAAATGTCTAACAGGAGGAATACATATACGAATGCCGTACCCTACCGATCGCATACAAGTGTGCGGTAATGACTACTGCATAGAAATACCTGACCCCAGCCAAAACATAACAGTTCAATTCCCTCCTGAAATTACTTTACACTCATATCATGTAACTACAAAAACAGTAACCAATAATAGAACACATGCAACACACTGGGCATGCCCACCAAGCCCCTTCTGCGAGCAAATCGCTTGCAATTTCTGTACGCAAATGATCTCCAACCCTGAATGCTGGCCCCGAATCGCAATAGCTATCACAGCCATCCTAATCTATATCATTATAATAACAGCCTTCGTCAGCCTCACCTTAATACGCAAATCATTACGATGTCTCCGTCACATCCGCGGAAAAATCAATCACATGATGTCAACCTACCTTCTCCGCGCACACAAACAAAATATAAACAGACATTCAGATGATGACATTGCTCTGTTAGAATTAGACAAAGTCAACACAAAGTGGAAAACCACTACAATGATACGTCTACTAACAATAATAATGTGGACAGTCAGTGTCGTACAAAGCTGTCAACAAACAACAATAATACCGTCAACTGTATCTCAATGCAACCCCTCAGGAACCAACTGTCACAATCAAACAACTCTTTACACCCAACTCAATCAGATGCAACCTTCCTTGTGTATTCAACTCAAATATGGTAATCAAAACCTCCACCTCATGCGAATAACGCTCAAATCCTTGATCCTTCGATGTCGAAAAGAAACCCTATATTACACAAGGAATACTATCACCAAGGTAGAACATAGCAAGCGCTGTCCTCATATGGGTACATGTACGGGACTCAAATGCGCAAAAATCAGCCCCGATACCTTAGTCGAAGAATTAGAAGAAGCGAACAACAACACAGGAATAACATACTGCTCCGAATCTTGTGGAGGATTGGGTTGCTCTTGCGGCTACCCTTCATCAGGATGCCTGTTTTACAGGATATACCATGTCCCAATCGATGACGATCTATTTGAGGTCTTCCACTGCCCATCATGGTCAAAAACTGTTCTACTCGAACTACAGATAAATGGAGCTAACCAAATTTCTCAAAAATTTGAAATCAAACCTTACATCAAGAAAACAATTGCAAATCTATCGTTGGAAGTGACAATTCTTCCTACGCACCTTTCTCCATCCTCAACAAACGATTCATCACCAACGGACATATTACAGCCTTCCTCCGTCCAGAACATGAATTCAGTTATGCATGCAACTACAATTCTGAAGGACCACACAATAAAAATACTACTCCAAACTGCGTAATCAAAGACACCTGTAGATGCAATCCTGCCGAAGATTATGACACTTGCTATTGTTCCATTAACAACATTTCTCGAATCACACAGCTATCAAACACATTACCCCTACCTATTCCTAGCGGAATCGTGACCACTCAAGGCACATATAATATACCTATTTTAGAAACAAACGCAATAGCAGCTGAACTGACACTGTTCTTGAACTCTTCAATAAAAGACATATCACAAACTATTCAAAACTTCCGATGTCAAGTATTCCCTAAACACCTCCTCGGCTGTTACAATTGCCTTAAAGGATCTACGGTCACGATTTTCTGCAAAGCAGATATCAATGAAGCAACAGCACAAGTCGTATGTGGAACACAACAATTTACCCTAACATGTACAAAAGGTGGCGAGTACAATCACCTTCTTCTATTTTTCAATACCGCCAAAGTTAATGAAATCTGTAAAACCTACTGCGGTACACACACTACTGTATTCGAACTCAAAGGAACACCCAATTACGTCAATGGAATGAAGCCGTTCTGGAATGACATCCAAATATGGAACACTAACACAACTAACGAATATTCGGACTTCTCCATCGAACTAGCCCTACCGGATTTCTCTCACT
>UZAF01018032.1:0-20758 GCA_900617895.1 Haemonchus placei | reverse complement strand
GTGGAGGCACATGTACACCTTCATCAATCAATCAATACTTCCAGCGAGGCTCCAAAGTTGCGGAAACTTCGCCTGTTCCCACACCAAAGTACAAAATTGCGGGAATTCCGTAAGGTTCCCATACCAGAGACCAAATGCCCGCCCACCGAAGCCGGTATATAAGCCGCCCATTTTTTTGGGTATAAAAGGCCCAGTTTGTGGCAGTCCGGCACCCCTTTTTTATCATTTCCAGTTCTTGACAGCTCTCGGGCTCGGAGCTCTCGGCTCTGCTCCCGGCGGCTCTCTCGAGCAGTCTCCGCTCTCCAACAATCCAATAGCAAGAACGACAAAGGTCGTTTCCAATGGACAATAAACAAGAGCGGTACGGTACAACAATTCGAAGGAAATAAGCTGAACACTCCAACTTGCCGCCTGTCGGACCCACCACCAATTCCAAAACGAGACAAACAAGGTTGCACAATCTTCAGACTAGTTGACTTTGTAATGGTACGAACTGTGTTTACGACTTTGACCCAATAAATATTGAGATAAATATCCTATCGAGCATTCTACCACCGAGCCGTCGAAACAGATGGTGGGTAGGCAGGTAGAGGTGGCTGTCGAAGAGATCCGAGAAGAAGTCGTAGATAGTGGATGACCTTCTCCATTGCCCTTTGAGATGCAGTAACTGTTCCGTCATAACGACGAAGGGGGTCATCTTGGTCTTGTAAGTGGCGAAGCTCAGTCAAGCTTTGCGAATGCTCTTTCCGCCCTCGGCGGCTTCGTTTATGACTGCTGCTCTTCTCTCTTTCAGAACTTCCTTTATCGCTTCTTTGCATAGCTTCGCAAGTTTGGACGTTTGTTGACGTCTGCTTGCAGCTCAAGTGATTCCACGCTGTCGTATCAGCTCGAGAGTTTTCAAAGTAATTCGTCTCTTGGCCACTTGTAGACTATCTGCTTTCCTTGCACTATCGTGAAGATGTTTGACGAGCCGGTTGTGTTCTTCATCAATGTCGACGATAACGATAACGGAATCTTCCCATTCAGCGGCCCCAGTTGATAAAGGTCTTGAGGCTGTTCCCTAAAACATAAGGTCTTTGTCTACCGTGACAACCGTATTTTTCAGATTATGTTGTCTTACGCGAGCTCAAACGGTCGCATAGAAGAAGTCGACTTCAGCAAACTTTCAGCTTCTGTGCTACCGTTTCGTCTCGTTCACCGTCGTCCACTTCGCAGCGACCAACAACATCTACTGGACAATATCGAGGACAATATTCTCGCGTAAGGGCATTTGACCAGCTGATCCATATTACTGAAGTTCGTCAGAAATAAATATCTGAACGACCGACTTTGCCCAAACAAAGCAATATAAGGAACTAGCGCTGACCAAATGAGAAAACATTCATTCAATGTCTAATAACTTACATTCAATAGCTTCCTTTCGATGTTTTCATTTTACTTGCTTGTTGATCTCAATATAAATGTCGAAGTTTGAAGTAGGCCCAAAACTTGTGAGACCAAGGAAACGTGTGTGAAGATGAGCATATCTGAGCATTTCAAGGACTATTCTATTTATAGCTTTTTTACTGGTTGATCTGTAATATAAACACAAAAAACATATTAATAAATCGCGCATGCACAAAAAAACATAGCAAAATGAGAGCTGTCGCATGTGTCTTACGTTGCCGCACGTGGCCTGCAAAACGCGGGACACACATATATATCCTGCATTTTCGTCATCGTATTGAGTGCACGCTGCAAACGCGTCCATGCTAGTGTCTCCACATGTTACCAGTCGCACGGCTGCCTTGCGGTAATGAATGGCAACAGCAAATTTTGGAATCCTTGAATATTTTTCAAAATGATCTAATATTCTACTCACTTACATTCTGACAGTAGAGTTTTCCGATTGAGCCCATATCTGAAGGGGAACTGTTAGAAAACTTTACCAGGAAGTGGCAAATCCCACTCCATGGGGTCATACGCTCATAGGCAGAAACAGCTGAACTAGGTAATGCACGCTTAGTACCTTCAATTCCTTCTGAAGTTACTTTCAAAACTTCAATTCAATTTCAATTTTGGCTAATGCACTCACTCATTAGCACCAGATGACCTTCTAACGCGTGCTATCTCACCCATCTTAGCTTCGGATCATTCTGCTCTGATCTGTCGACTTCTGGTATCGCTTCTACAACCTGTGTTTCGTTGGTAGCTAATGCGCAATGGTTCATGTGCAGGCTGTGAATTTGTTAATTCCCACAATCTTAGTAAAACCGGTTGCCCTTTCTGACCGTGTCCGCTATTGGGGAAAGATCGTCTACGTGAATTGTCTCTGATCTCCCTCACCAGCTGCTTATCTTTGGTATAGGTATAGGTTTATTACGTGTGGAAATGGCACAAGTGCGAAAAGTGCATCGACAAAAAACCGAAAACCAATACAATTTCCATAAAGTCAAGCCAAATGTCAAAATCTTACAGTAATAAATAAAATTTTTGTAGTTCAGTAGTCTGTCTCATAAAAACGCTCTTATTCTGTGTATCTTATCTTATCTTAACAGCATTTTAGCAATCCGATATCTAAATTGAGCCAAAGATATGTTCTTGGGGTACCTTTTTTTGAAGATTTAAATAATGACTCCCAGCTCTAGAAGAAAAATTTTTGGCTCACAAAGTTCTCTTGGGTTAGATGAGAGAAATCTTGCTAGATCCTCCTCTTGCTCTCGAGAGCATTAATTTGAAAACGTTACATAAACCAGAACCAGATATACCGTGTATTATCTTGTGAACTAAACAAAGGTCAAAAATATTACGTTTGGATTGAAGAGTTGATATTCCCAGATACTTGTTCCTAATTGCAGCTTTTGGTATTTTGTCACAGAGGAAACCATCGAGTCGAATAAGCAATTTACGAGTGAAATTATTCTGAACCTTTTCAAAAGCATATATATGCTTTCTTTTTGATGATTGAAAACAGTGGAACTAGATTCTACCAACGGACGAACACATGATTTGTAAGCACGAAGCAATGCTTCTTTATCCCTAGTAGATAATCCGCTGAAGATTGGGAATGTGCGAGTATGAGCCACTTTTACCCTTTTAGCTATGTGCTACAAAAAATCCGATTTGTTGTTATAATTGAAACCTAGGTTTCTAACCGATTCGACAGCAGTAAGAGGGACCCTATCAACAGAATACAAGTGATCTAATGGCCTCTCAGACTCTAGTTGCATGTAAACCGCTTTTAGCGGAGCTAATGGCAATTGTCACTGTTTGGACCATTCAACCGTTGCGTCAGTCGCCTTTTGTAGAACTTTCGAGTCAATCTGACTGAAAATTGTTTTGTAAATTTTCAAATCATCTGCATATACCTTTGTTCTTACTCCAACTTCGCATAGCATGCTCGGAATTTCAGCTGTATAAATGTTGAAAAGGGCAGGCGATAATACACTTCCCTGTGGAACCCCACTTCTTACATTTCTCGAGCTCGAGAACGACTGATCAATTTTCACCTGAAACGTTCTGCCTTTAAGATAATTTTTGATCCATTTAATAACAACAGGGTTGAACTTAAGAGACTCCAACTTGAAAAATAGTTTTTTATGCGAGACTCTATCGAATGCTTTGGCAAAATCAAAGTAAATAACATCGCAACAACCCTTCTTGTCCAGAGTTTCCGTCCAGCCATCAAGACGTTCTACTAAAATAGTCTCAGCTGATCCTTGACAAAACCGTGCTGCTTATTGGGAATCATCTTGTTAACAAACAGGTAATTGACTATGTGGTCCTTCAAGACTTTCTCAAACAGTTTACAAAACAATGAAGTGATACTAACAGGTCGGTAATTAATAGGGTCCCACGAAGGTTCCTTTTTGAGTACAGACGTAACAAAAGAGTGTTCCCATCGCATAGGGGCCTCACCGGATATTAAAGACTGATTAAAGCTGTAAACAAGAGCCCCACATATGACTGGAGCCATACTTCGCACAAGAAAGATTGGCAGAAAATCAAGCGTGACCGAGGGTGACCCAGGCCACTTATCGATCAAATCACTTGAGCCGGAGCTGTAAACCAAAGAAAACCTTTCATAGACTCAACATCATGATAGAATACTGTGGGAATGTTTCCATCATCCTCCTGAAAAATATCCTGAAATGATCAGCTAACATGTCCGCTCTAGCCGTGGATAGGATTGCTACTCTGTTTTCATTCCGCAAACAACCGACCCGTCTAGTATCTTGCAATTTCTTACTCAGATTTCTATAAAAGTACTAGCACTACCGGAATTTGTGACTTTCCTTCCCAGATAATCATTGTACTTTTTGAGATGCGCATGAAGCTTTAGTGAGAACGACTTGAACCTTTCTCAATTACCTGAGCGTTGGGCTTCAGCCAATGAGCATTCTCGATGTTCCCACATATTTTGTAGATTGCGGAGGTAAACGAACAGACTTAACACAAGGGACCTTTATCCAGGGGACATGATGTTCAAGTGCGTTATGCAAGACAGATAGGAATACCTCGTATTTCTTATCAACATTATTTTCGGATTCAAGTAACGGAACCCAACGAACTTGAGCTAGACTACTACGCAGAGCATTTGAATTATGATCCGAATACATCCGCTTATAAGTATACACAAGCTGAGGCAATATACACCTAAACTCAAGTGTGATGCTATTATGATCACTCAGACCGACAGGAGATGTGACCGATAGGTTGTTTATAAGAGCTGGAGCACTTGAAAACACTAGGCACAGAATATTATCACACCTTGTGGGTATCAAAACATACTGTGTGAGATTATGGCATTGGACCAAGTCGTTAAGACAGGATATGGCGAAGCTGTTGGAAAAGACTCGATTTTGAAATTAAAACAGGCAAATTGAAGTCACCAACTTTCACAATATGTTCACCACATGATAGTAAATCACTAAAGGCTTTCATAAGAAGCTCAAAATTATTGTTTGAACAAGAGGGAGATTTGTAGACAGCAATTACTCTATAGTTGGCTTCTTCGTGATATAAATCGCACAGAGAATTTCAAACGAATCTTAAATCGCATCAGCTAAGACCAAAGAAAAGGAGACATTCCGCCTAACTAGAAGTATAACTCCTCCTTCAGACTTCTTTGGACGATCACATCTATTTGGATCATATTCATCAATAATGTCCCCAAGAGTAGAGGATAGGATTTGATTAGATTTCAGCCAAGTTTCCGAAAAAGCAAAAGCATCATAGTTATTTGACAACGATATCTTTATAAAGCTCGCATTTTTAGAGGCAGACCTTACATTTGCATGAAAGAACCCTAACATACGAACAGACCGGGGAACATCTAACGATTTTCCCCTACTTTAGCGGAGGAACTAATTGCATTTCTGGGACTGGGAGAAGAAGTGGCGGTAGGTGACAAACCATCATTGACAATGGACCGCGTTTTGTGGGACGTTATACCTCCTCTCTCAAACTTGTGACCCCTCAACTCACGTCTACGCTTCCCTTCCTCTGGAGTAAGGAACTCTCTTATGTAGACCCCTCGACCAGTAAAATTAGTAGCAGACGCGAGGCTCGTTCTAATGCAAGACGTTGAAAAGCATGAAATGGCAAAAGAACTTTCAGTAATCTATCCCTACCTACTCTAGGCCCACCAAGTCCATAAACTGTGAGTATGTTACATTTCACATTCAAAAAATCAAGGATGTTACAAACACTAGCACAATCATACGATATACGATCTCCGGAATTCGATGACTTTAGTTCCGGTACTCCAATAACAATAATTTAAAGTTGCCTCTCAACTTCTTGATAAGACAACACTACATCTGGCTTTGATGACTCCATGTCAGTGGTTTGATATACTTGAGAGTCTTGTATGTTCACGATATCATGTCTTATTGAAGAATCATGAGACAAATCCTTACGAACATTAACAAGTTCTTGCCTTAACTCAGCGTTTTCAACGTGTAGAGAGTAGAGTTCACGTATTATTGCAGTTATCACTTTCTTGATTCCATCTGCCACGAGATTCGATTTCGTTGAAAGCGCAAAACTTGTTCTTGTAGCTCTTTTGGCAAACATACACCAGTCATATCCATTCCATCACAGCCTTCTCCAATTAATTCTTAAAACACAACACTCCTTAGCTTCATGAGAAACGAAGATCGGTGATGAACAAATCGAAAGAAAGAAAGAATTCCAGTGCGAAGCATTAAATTTGAAGGTGTGATGTGCAATCGTGTGTGATGGTATATTGACTTAAGTGTAATAGATGATTGCTGCCTGTAGTAGTGATAACTATAAGAGTATGAATGTCACACGCGTGAATCTAGCATCTCGTAGTCTGTTCACACTTGCAGGCTCTCTTCAGTTTCTCAACCATCGACATCGATTGGCAACTCTATCAATTTCCTGGAGACACATTTATTGGAATGCCTTCTCTACGTCCAGTACTGGAGCTACCAGACATGTTCTGAAACGAAGAATTAACCCCACATTCTAAAAAAAATAACTGGCTTTCTATGCTCTGCTAAAGTGGAAGCGCCCTTTTCTTTCGGATTGTTATCGTCTACTTCAAAAGGGGGTTGAAATTTGCGTCAAGGGACCAGTTATTGCATCCATTTGCAGAAAAAGTAATAGAAATGGGCCATGTTCCCCTGAACTTAAGAAGGCATCTAATACAGCAGTGTCGGGTAGCACCAATCGTTAGAGGCTGCTAAAATCACAGGGTCAAAGCAGGCTGCTCAAAAGGAGAAGAACTGAAATGGCGCACTTTCACTGTACGGATGCTTACATCGAAAGCGTGTGTAAATGATCTGATGATGCAAGCTAGGAAGATCAAGTACGACATCATCGCACCGGCCTAGACGAGAAGGCATCGCCCGCTACACGCTGTATTCGAGACTGGAGAAAAACTCTTCCCTGCGACAGTAGAGGCGTCGGAGGTGCAGGTGTCTTCGCCAACACGCACTTGACCATAAATAACGATTTGAACGAAAAATTGACAGCCTGAGTCGGACAATGCAATTAAGAAGGTGTGCCTCAACCCCAGCCTCAACAACTTTTGTTGCCTACGTACCATCATCAATCCGAGAGGAATTTGAAGCCTTCATTTGAACCTGGGAAGGCTCTACAAGGAAGAATTAGACTTCGACAAAAATTCTCTCTCCAAGGTCATCTCGGTGATTTCCACGCCAATATTGGCCCTGGAAGAACGGCCGCAGAGCTCCGGGTTGGGGCTCACGAAATGGAACAGGATGAGCAGGACGACAGGTTAAAAAAGTTTATCATTTCGACCCCCACCATCCATGGTAACTCGCATTTCTAGAAGCCCTCTCATTTACGATGGATATGGGAGTAACCTGGTAAATAGTTCCATGATGAAATAGAATACATCATCTTCAATCAGAGGTTTTACCTTGTTGACGTCACTGTTGTTCGGGAATACTACATGGGATTAAACCATAGTCTCCTCCGCGCTAGGTTCTGCATCTCAGAGCGTGCAGGGAGAGCTGTTAAGCCCAAGAACGAATCCACAAGACCTCCTACAGTTGAGACCTCTTCTCTTTTTTTGCGAGTGAATGGGAAGACTCCTTATCAAGAAAGTCGATGAAGAATACAACCGACTCTAGAGCTGATGCGCTAGCGTGGAAATGCGAGAGCTGCAGGCAATCATCGACAAACGTCCGAACTTGCAAAGCTATGAAGAGAACCGATGAAAGATCGTCTAAAAGAGAAAAGAGCAGCAGTCGTGGACGAAGCCGACGAAGCTGGAAAGAGCATTTGTGAAACTTGACGGAGTTTCGCTAACTGCCTTGCAGCTGTGACTTCCATTCGTCGTTCTGACGGAATAGTTACTGGGCCGCAAGGGGTAAAAGAGAAGGTCGTCTACGATTTTTACTACTCTTCTACGATCTCATCGACAGCCAGGTCTATCTGCCTACTCACCACCTTAGGCAAGACAAATATATCGCTCCTTCGGTTCTCCCTTCCGAAATACGACATGTCATCACGTTGATGAAGGACTGTACGGTCCCGTTAGGAATAAATCAAACCAAAGGGTTAAAGAATCAATCGCAAACGATAACCAAACCAAAGCGCCGACTTAATTTAGTTAGAAAAAACGGCTTTTATTCGAATGAAAGCACGTTTTGCAAAAACGAAAACGACAACGGGAGAGCAAACCCTCACAGCTCACCTGAAGAGGAAGAGTACTGCCACTACGCCACGGGAGCCCTTGTGGCTGTTGCGGGCAACTGCGCTTATCAGCTGGAACTATCTCTCCATGCTTTAAGCATGCAAGCTTCAACGACTCATTTTGCAAGACTCAATTTGCAGCTTTGATTTCCATATTTGTTAATAACTTTCCAAGTCCCATCGATAACCCCGGGTCTCTATTTAAAGATCCATAGGAAGCTAAAACCCTTCCTTGGTAAGTGAGAATGTTCATGCAGGGGATTCCCCTGCATGAACACTCTCACTGGGAGTTTGGGAGCCTATCGAAGTAACCTTCCCATCTGTGATCAACACAATGGGCTTTTTAGAATAGCGTACACGTTCCTCTTCACGTACTTCATGACTACTTTGATGTCTTGCGTGGCTCGATGCCGGTTTTGGCCAGCTTGAAGATGAATATCTAATTTTCTTGCATCTTCGTACAGGGCATCCAGTTCCGTGTTCTTTGCCTCCCTTGCCATGACAGCTTTGACAAGCCTGTTGCAAATACTGTAGACAGCTAGATCTCCCCCCCCCCCGCGCAGGTCGACCACCTCAATGTGATGAGAGGGTGACATTAGGCGTGTAGACGTGCCCGACTCCAAGTAATTTTGGCTTATGTCTTGAAAGCAATTCTGTTTTTTCTTTCATATTTTTAGTATTTCATTATGCACTCTTTTGCGAAGCTCCGATGTTCTTCAGTCGTAGAGTTTATCTTGACCGCCGAAGAACAGGAGAGATGGTGGCCCCTTGCTTGAGACTCCCCTGTCCGTAGCGGTTGAATTCGTTCTTCGTTGAGTTCACAACAAACCCCCGTACGCTACGTCTGAATCATCGCGTTCTGTGTTAAGGACCAGGACTCGCTCGGGAAAATTTCTTCTGTCAAATGGGAGGCGTTTTGCCGCCCTGCCACCACTTTCGGTCACCACCATCAGATGTCGACTTGTTTGGCCAGAAATCTCTCGTCTACGTTTTCTATTGCTCTACGGAGCTTTGCGTCGGAGCATTCATTATTTTTTCAACTAATATTTATATAAATGTTTGATATGTAACTAATAATTTAGGGCACGTCTGCATGTCTAACTGCCAAGGTAGGTATGTCAGCTCCCTCTGATCCAGAGTGGCTATAGCCACGATGGTGAAGACTCAGTACTAGCCCTGGCAAGGCAGTATTGAGACTGGGAGAAGATGGGGACAGAAACGAGAATGGAAGCCGTAGCTGGACGGCTCGACTCTCCTATGGCTACTCTTTTCTCTGGGAGGAGAAACGTCGCCGTTAAACACGGGAGTCTCTAAACGGCAAAACTCGTGCTGGACTGGACCACACATTAACGAATAGAAGATGGTGCTTATTGGACGTTGGTGTTGTGCTGCCTTTCTGCAGTGGTTCTGATCCTTGACTCCTTCGATACAAGTTCAGATTCAGTCACATGCTGCAAAAAATCTCCCAACATCGCACAAAGAACTCGAAGCATGTTGTGTATGACGGAGATGTTCTGATCGACGCAGTGTCTGGCAGGTCATGGGTGACCTGATCGAAGACCACGACGCACTGGTTCAAACACTGAACACACCTGTGCTGATAGGGCCAAGCTTCCTCGAGTGGATACCTCCGCTGGCATTTCAGATGCGACGAAGGATCTTCTTGGGACAAGAAGAAATTTAAGGCCAGATTAGAAACCCATACATATTGAAAGGCTGCAAGCGAATAACAGCTGCAGACAGGCAGTGCGGCGAAACCTTCAGCTAAGTTACTGGAGAGAGTTTTGAACAGAACTTGTCTCAGCGGGACTCGAACCCGTTCTTTTTCTTTGTGGGCACCGTGCTCTATCCCTTACACTACCGAGACCCCGCTTGCCCTCGCCTCCTTGATGGCTTATATGCGAGAGCTTATCAGCACTCACACGTACAACGTGTTGAATCGGTCGGTCATTATCAGCACATAACCGTTTAGCTGTAAGCTTAACTTGTTCCGACTTCATGCTTTGTTAACCACTGTTTTAGCGCCGCAGTACGCGAAGCGAAATTCTCTGAAGGCTGGCGATTCATGGACAAAACTTATAGGCCATTAAGAAGGCAAGGGCAAGCAGGGTCTCGGTAGTGTAAGGGATAGAGCCAAGCACAAGTACGGATTCGAGTCTCGTCCGAGACTGAAGTTTTGTCCATGAATCGCCAACCTTGTGAAACTTTCTTTACAGCCTTGAAAGCTTGAGATCATTTTCCTATTGTCTTCCTCCTCTCCCCAAGGTTGTGAGCCGTAGCGAAGTCGAGTATCCCCTCCCCTTTTTGGTATTTGCCTCCTATTCTTCTGATACGGTGAATTCTTTCTTGGTCCCATCGCTCACTAGTTCCTCCATTGTGGCAACATAGTCTTTTTCCATAACTGATCTGGTCATGGTCTCGTCATGATTTAGATAAAAATTGCCCTTTCTGTAGTCGGGTCAGCCGGCTCGCGGTACGTACACGGTTATTATTGTCCATTACGCCCTCTTTCATATTTATACTCCCAGTCATGGAACGATCGTGAACTTTCGACGGCGGCGACAGAGTCCTTGGAAGATTTTGTTATAGCCACGCCATTTTGTTTGGAGTCTTCTCCACTGAAAAAGAGTTTGATACCGTCTTCAATTTCTTTGACTGTGGCTCCTTCCCAACGTGCCTCATACGATTTTGATGTTTCTGCGCGTTATCGAATCAACAATCTTTCGAGAATTCACAGCGAGCGAGCCAACGTACGGAATTCCCATTTGTCTGAAATCATTCATTCCTCGATAGCCTCTTTCCTCACAACTCGTGAGGGGCTTCTAAACGGTTTCTATACACTGAGGATGAAAAGGGGGAAAGGTTAGTGATGGGTCAACAATCAGGCGAGAAAGACCCACCTGCTAAAGGGCGGGCACCCTCAAAGCGGGAGGTACTTTTCAAAAAAGTCATCATTCGGTCTCAACAAAGCCCGGACGCTAGAAAAAAATAGAGGGAGTAGTGAAGGTCTAATGTGTGCTGGGCATGAATAAACTCAGGGGAGCTCCGCCTACTACTCTTTCTGGAACGCGAAAGAAGTGATTAGAACGTGTAGGAGGAAGAGGTCGGATCCCCAAAGTGGGTTTGCTCTGGAGTGAGCGTGGTTAAGATCAAAAGTTCATTGTTATGTTTAAAACCATTTGATAATGTGGAAATAAAGCAGTTACAAGTTGTGACCATGATCGACTCTCATTTAATCTTGACCTGTTTTTCTGCTGGTTTAGGTGTTAGGCTGTTGTTACCACCCTACATGGCGTCATTCCAAAATTGAAGACTCTGGGTATGAGGGGCGAGGGTGCGCAAAAAGTGGGCATTACCAGAAGCATGATTTTTTGTTTCCGTGGACCTAGGCTGTTCAAATTTGACAGGGGTACAAGCTGCGGAAAAGGAGTCGCGATCGAAGGTGGCAGAACTAAACTTCGCTTGCGGGGAGCATGGCGTATGCGAAAATCGCTCCTCAAAATCAGAACGTTAAAATTAACAAGGGATGCAGAAGGCGAGATGAAAATACCAAATTGTAGGCGAAAGGACTCGACTAAGTCCAATCAAGGGGCGAAGTGCACAAAAATTGTTCTTCCAGAGCTGAAGCAGTCAAATTTGGAAATTTGGAAGGTATGCAGGCGATAGGATGCGAACACTAACGGGAGGTAGCAGGTAGGATTCACGCAATGGGGATGTTGGCCGATACGACGGTTTGTTGAATGGATCTGTTCTGTTGCTGACCGATCAATCGCGTCACAACTCCTAGAAAGTTGAAGAGATGTAATGGGAGTGTTCCTGTGAAAGTAGCGATCGGTCATGGTAACCGTTTTCGACCATTCACTGTGTCGATTTGTACCACCTGATATGGATCTGCCAACTACTCGTTTTCCGAAAAGAAAAGGAGGAAATAGAATAGGAATAATCAATAGGATATTCCATCATTAACATAAAAAAGAGTAGAGCCTGACGTCAGCTGAGCTACCTGACCAGTCAGAGGAGAAGCCTTATGAATTAGCCACATGCTTTCATGGGAAGGCTGTACCGTATGATTCTTTAGCTGAGCTGAGCCGAGATACCACGCAGCTGTAAAATACGAATATAAGATGACTAGGACTGAAGTCAGGCTCGCTTTTGGGTACAGCTCAATTGCTCCCAGTCGTCTCTTCACCGAGAATGGGAGCTGTGACGGTACTAACCTCATTGCCTATACCAGGGCTTCGCCTTCAATAAACTGTTGTACTACTGTCCTTTACACTGCCAGGAAACTATGTGCCTGGCAAGCGAAACAGGATCGAGAAGGGATATTGTAAGATAGGTAGAGCGAGATGAAGACTGCCAACACCAATCCTGGCTGACATCCTATCTTCGTCACCGAAAAACTTCATTCGTCGTAAAATTAATCGTACTTGTGGTGAAGAGTCGCTCCATCGGCCTACCTGTGAACCCGGGCCTGAAGCTTGCACCATTAATTGAATTATTTTTCATACTTGCAAGGCATAGTTCTCATCAAGTCTGTGACCAATCTTGTGGCCTCCTTGAGGACAGAATGAATCACGAGCTCAACAACACTTTTATTCCTGCCTTTGAGAATGAATTAATGAATTGCAAAATGAGTACGATTATCTGCATTCAATAGCTTCGACTAATATATTACATTAAACGTATGCCTTTCTTATATGCTCTTCGTTTTGACATGAAATACAAAAGTCTTTATTCTCTGAAAAACCTCGCAAGGTTGGTGAGTAATGGGCAAATCCTAAGTAGATAGTACATGTACGTGTTCGAGTCACTTCGATTTCGATGCAAAGTCTAGCCCGTTAATCGTCAATTTTGTGAGACTTTCTCGTGAGGCTGTTGCGGCAAAATAGAGCAGTTGAATACTTTCCAGAACTTGCTAGAAAACTACATCTGAATTCCCACTGAGAAATGTGTGCATTTGAAAGGGCATCGCTGCAAGATGAAACATTAGCAAGCGAGGCAATTTCTGAAGAAAGTTTCTCTTCTAGATATGTTGCCTCCTCTCCTCCCTCAACTTTCCTCACATTCGGAATTCTCTAGTCCATCTAATCCATAAGCTGCAGCACACGCCATTCACGTCATTTACCAAATGTTATAATCCGCACTCTCGTCGTCTATCGATTTCCTCCGCTCAGGAACATCTCAGTCCAGGAGAAACAACATACAAAACCGCATACTTTTGAAACCCCTACAATTTCAGGATTTCCTAGCTCTCAGGCTTTTCAGTCGCGCGGAAGAACTAGGTTCATCCTTCCTTATTTGTCCATCATGTGTTCAATTTTTCTGAGGATTGCTATGCTCTGAGACCTTCCATCTACTTCTTCAAACGCGAAAAGTACTATTTTTTGCTGATCGCTCTCTACTCATAGCATATTTTAAAGTGAACATTTTCACTTGTTGTTGAAACGATAATCGAAGATCTGCAGTTTCATTATTTAGGGTAAAATTTACTATTTTGGTTCCAGTAACAATCAAATTGAACTGTAATTGGATTCAAAAGAACCAATCTGAACTCACATGCTGCCGTGTTATTGTGCAGTGTTACATGCTGTGACTTTATGGATCTCAGTTATAATGGGTGCTGAATTCAATCAGATGTCGAAAGATCTCGAAGGCCAACTCTACGAAGACCTTCTCTTTGACTACAATAAAATTCCGCGACCCGTCAAGAATAGCTCAGACATTCTCACCGTGGATGTTGGTGCTTCCCTAATCCGCATCATAGATGTGGTGAGCTAGTTTTTGGTACTTTAGATATCATTGAGCTATCTGTAATCATATTTTCTGTAGGACGAGAAGAATCAAGTGCTAACCACGAATTTATGGTTGGAAATGGTATGTTATTCAAACTATCGCGTAGCAGGTTTTAAGGCATATATCCAGCGGAAGCATCCGCTCTTACAACAATTACCTTACAGAAATGGTTTGATTCAAAGCTTGTATGGGATCCTATCAAATATGGAGGTTTGCTTACTTTGCATATACCAAGCGATCTCATTTGGACTCCAGATTTGGTGCTGTACAACAAGTAAGTCAAAATGTTCAGGTCCGATTACTTAACTATAAGTTCATCAGTCGAATGCGTCAAAAAACCTGTGACACATTCGCATAGAATCACTGCGAGTATAATACCTTGTAAATCCCGAGGAACCGCAGAAAATCATAAAGGATAAAGGATAAAGTTTTTGGCGTTAATCAATCCCGTTTGAGGGATGCGCCCCCGCACTCGACTTCCATTCAGGATCGTAGTGGCGTAATGAGTGCGTATGTGGCCTATACAATGACTTGCGGTGGCCAGTCGATGTACAAGTCAGTGCTTTTATCCTCCCAGACGAGTCTGGTACCAATTCACCGACCCCGGAGGGATGGAAGGCTTGATTCGGCCAGGCAGGCATCGATCCGGGATTCGAACCCCTGACCGTGCATGTGATATAGTGCGCCACTTGCCACTACACCACCTCCGCCCTCAGAAAGTCATATTTACCCTCAATTGCGCTTCATTTACCTTAGTAAATCGGGGAGATTTTTTTCTTCGGAATAATAAGAACACTAGCAACGAAAGACTCGGTCTGAGTTGTGAGGGAATAAGTAAGACATACTCAGCCATTCAAAATGACAAGTACGACAATTCCTCTATGGCGTTTGTCGGCTTCGACACCTTCATGGGTAATTAAACGAAGTATCATCGTCTAATACCACTTCATCATACCTATCTTCGCAATCATGATTCGAACGCGAGTATCTTCTTTGATTTTTGCTTTTACCTGACTCTCTTTTGAAGGCATATGAATTGAGCGCTCCTGCTTCTTGCCAAATCGGCAGCCGTGACGGAATTTGCAATTTCCATCTTCAGAATTTTTGTCTCCTTCCGAGATATTCATACTTTGGTATCTATTCCAAAGGATATCGGGGTTGCTGCACAACTCTCGCTCGACCTTTTTTTGGAACGATAGAAGTCTTGAATTGGGACGTTGACACCACACTATCTCTCACATATTTACTAAAACTCGGGAGAAGGCTCTGCAGGCCTTCTCCAGATTATTCACTGTGATTCATCGTAGGATAGTCTGACAATTTGAGCCTGGTGCAGAAAGGCGAATCTATCGTCGGTCACATCACTCACTATTGGAGGAACTTGCGGTTCACCTCGGTTAACCACATTTTGCATAGATTAGTATTTACACAGACATGAGCAATGAGAAAGGATCTCTGGCAAAAGCAGAAGTCTCTCAATGATGTTTCTGCCAAGATTAAATCGATTGATCACTTTCGAATAAATCCACCAACAACGGTGATCAGGTCTCAAGCTGAAATGCACCAGTTGCTAGTCAAACTTGGCGTTTCGCGACCCTCAGAAGGCAATGTGTTGTCAACAAATGCGATGTCCGTATGACTAGTAGACTCTTCATTGCTCTGTTTCTTGCTCTCCACTAGTGAAATAAATTTGATTCTTTGACGTCTCAGGATAATCGCTTCAAACGACGCGTTCGATGTCGAGTAAAAATGTTGATCGTCAACGGAAACGAGTACCATGTGCGTTGAGCTGTCAGTTTTCTGGATTTCTTTCTTATGACTTTGAGAGCTCGAGGGTCAGCCTGAAAACCACTGAGGTGTCTTTTTTGTCATGATAGGGACAGTTTTGCAGTGGTTGTGCGGCCTGAGCTTCAGCCCTCCACTATGCACTGTACTGCATTTCTTTCTGTCTACGATTTTGCTTGGTGTTCCCTGCTTTTCACTGGTTGTACTCGTCCAGAGTGGTGTTCAAGGTGGCAGCTGGGCAAGATTCCTTTGAAGAAATCTGCCGCTAGCATGGGTATATCCAATACTTTGTTGTGTCATCATTCTTCAAGGGCGCGCATCGATCGATTCCCTGAACCGTCTTTATCGATTTTTACGTTAATCGCGAGCCAGTTTGTGGTTCGACAACAATCTCATTTCGAGGTGTGCCAAAATGGTGAAATTTATTGAGACCTACTAATTACATTCAGGTATTTGCCTTGCTCGTTGTGGTAACTGGGCATTTGTATTCAAGTGATGTAGAGTCTAACGGTGAAGTTTTATTAGTGAGGACGAATTGGATGCAATGATAACTAGCGAAAAGGTCAGGTTTGTATAGTAGTTGACGTGGTCAAATATCCTAGTCAAACTGGAGTAACACCAGAATAAATTCTAGAATTTGGCGCCTTAAAGGTGGTCTTTAATTGACTATGGTAGACCACACGTGGTAGCTGAAGGCCTACAACATCTCCTTTTTCAATTATAAAGAACATATGTAGAGTCAACAAAACAACAAGTTAGAAATGGTTGTGAGGAGTATGATTTCTTCTTTGGGCGTAGTGAATGTCGCAGTCGCGGCGTCGACAGTGGAGTTGAACATTGAGCGGCTCCGTGACCCTGCGTCGTCAAATTGAGTGGAATGACATCCTATCTAGTCTACATCTAGTAGTTGGTTGTTTACTGGCTGAATGTCGCGTGGCCTCAGCTAGTTAGCGTGTCTTGTCCATAGTGAACTTCCACAGCGTACGAGATACATGACGTTCCCGAGACTTCTAGCGATGATCCCGTCTAGCGAGGTGACCGAATAGTTTTCGCTTGGCGATATCTTTAGCGAGGACAGCATCATCCATGTCGAAGTGGCGTTGTTTGGCTCCCTGATTTCTGTTGAACTAACCCTCCATTTTGGGGTCACGACGTCTCGTGTTGTCTTCTGAGGATGGCATTATTAAGTCTAGTTCAGTACGAAAACGGGTTGTCAAACGATAGGGCATCAGAAAAGCCTGAAGTGCTTCTGTCGTTGGTTCCTCCTTCTTCAGTTTGGCCAACCCTCACTTGATCGTGTTTACGAACCGCTCTGCTTGTCCATTGCTCTGCGGATGGAAGGGAGGAGATTGGGTATGTTTCATTCCTTGACAGCGGCAGGAATCCACAAATGGCGCAGAAGTGAACTGGGTGCCGTTGTCCGTGATGAGTGCCTTCGGGTCCCCGAACTGTGCCAATACCTTTGATAAAACCTCGATTGTTGCCGACGTAGTGATTGAATTCATCTGGATGATCTCGGGCCATTTAGCGAATGCATCAACGAAAGTCTCACAAGTGGCGATTCATGGACAGAACTTCAGTCTCGGATGGGACTCGAACCTGTACTGGCCCTTCCTGGGGTAAGTACGGATTTGAGTCTCGTCCGAGACTGAGCTTCTCTCCATAAATCGTCAACATCGTGAGACTTTCGGAACGCGTACTGTGGCGATGTAACAGCAGTTAACAAAACATCAAGTCAAAATGCATCCACGATGACGAGGTATTAGGTGTGTGCATTAATTTCCGCCGCATTTTGCGTGCAGAAACATGTTTATTACAAAATCAAAACGGAGTATACCTTAACCAATGTATCGTCCGTTGTTCGCTACAACTTCTTGCCATCTTTCTGATAGCTTTTCGATTCCGCGTCTTAAGAAGTCTTCATCTTTTGAGGTAATCCAGTCATCCACCCATTTCCGCACTTCTTCGGCATTCCGGAAGCGTCTATCTGCCAAACCGGAATAAGTGGTAATCAGAAAAAGCAAGATCTGCGGAGTATGCGGGCTGAACAAGCTGAACCCATCCAGGATGAACAGGTTTTGTAAGGACACCCTTTGCAACATGGGATCTGGCGTTGTCATGGTGGAACAGCACCTTATGATGTTTTCTTGCGAATAACGGCTGTTTTTGCGTGAGAGCTGCAGGTTCTTCCAGATAGAGCTTGTTCTCCATAAATATCGAGAAGCAACCGGTGGGCCTTGCTGGCATTCTTCTCTAAATCAAACAGCAGGAGAAGGGCCTCCCGGAAAAACCACTTATCACGTTCCATGACCAACCAGTTCGAGAGCATCGGGATTTTGGTGAAAAACTGATCTATATGCCCTTAAATAGGTGACCAATACTCTATTTTACAGAATATGACGGGTTCCAAAGGTAAACTTCTAACATGTTTCTCGCAACGACCCTCCGAATGCGGCGGCGGAAATTAATGCTTACACCTAATTGAAGTTGCCGTCGAGGGACCCTGCGAACTCGGCATGCACTCGAGCCCACGGAGTGTGTGGTTCCGGCCAAAATTGTAGCTCGGTCTTCACATGGTTTTTGGCCTGTTGTGCACGGGCATCGCGAATGCTGACAAGTTTCCCTATATCGGCTCCCATTGACGGCAATTATACATAGCTGCGAGCCAGCATCTTCAGCCTTGTTTGACCTGGATGGGCTTTGTGGAGCGCTTGTAGGTTACGACGTTGAAGCGACTTTGGAATTACGAGACGGTTTGACGTGAGAAGACATGGGCCGATGGTTGATAGTGACTCTCGTCGATCATAGTATGGCCAAAAGGGTGAGTCCCGGTTCACTTTTAGCCATTTTGCAGATCGTATGTAGCCGATAACTTGAGTCAGAGTACGGTCAGCATAGTTGCCGCTTGGACGGATTTGAATGAAACCGGTAGTTGATGTCCATTACTTTTGCGCAGAGGTCAGCGTCAATAGAAGCAATAAGTCGGTCTTCTGGTTATGGCGAGTGGAGCCCAGTAAGCCACGGAAGGGTGCCAGCTTGTCCAAACTCGCTCGTCTTGACCTACTGAATGCTGAAATTGTAGTATAGCAGCGTAGTAGCCCATCGTTGAAGGCGATTGGCAGTGTAGATGGAAACTCCTTTTTGCGTTCCGGAAATGGGGAGGAGTGGTTTGTGGTCGGTAATCAGCGTGAAGTGACGATGACGACGAGCGATAAAATTTTTGAACTGCAAAAATGATAGCCACAGCTTCCTTTTCTATCTGGCTGTACTTCATCTGTGCTGCTGTCAGAGCACGGCTAGCATGGTAGACGGCTTTTTCAATCCCGTTAGGAAATCTTTGGGAGAGCACAGCTCCAACTCCGTAGTTAGAAGTATCTGCAGCGACGACAAGCGGCAGACTAAGGTCTTTGTGCATAAGAGGAAGGGCTGATTTGATGGCCTTCTTGGTCCGATAAAAGCAGAATTGACGCTCCGGTGACCATGTGAATGCGGCATCGTTTTTGGTGAGTGGTCCAGTGGAGCGCGTAGATTATGAGTTCACGCACAATTGTTCCGTAAAAGCTGATGAATCCGAGGAAGGCTCTCAATTGGCTGACGTCTTTAGGTAATGGCATCCTCTGAATTGCTTCGTTTTCGGCCGGGTCTAGTCGTGGTCATTCGGCATCGATTATGAAGCCGAGATAGCGGATTTCGGTGTGCAGTGGTACGTGAGCACTTTTCCAAGCGGAGGCGGAATCCAAAGTCTTGAATTCGTCTGAAAACTGCCTCTAAGCGAGAGTTCTGCTCATCTTCAGTTCTCCCAGTGACCATGATATCGTCGAGGTACGCGGCAGTACCATCCAATCGTACAGCCAAGGTGTCCATTTGCTGTCGGAAAATTGCTGGAGCCGCTTTCACTCCAAAGGGTAAGCAATTGAAGCGATATAGGCCGCGATGTGTGTTGTTTGTGAGCAACTGTCAGGACTCCTCGTCCATTTCTCAAGACACTAAGTCTCGAACAATTAATTGCGGCTCCAACTCATGGGCTTAACATCCTTGAAGTAATCTTGACATTAGAATCTAGCGTAGTGGAGAAAATTCACGTGCTCCCTCCATTCAGCACTTCTGATCACAAATGCACTACCTTTAACATAGCTGACGATTGTTTTGAAAAAGTCGGCAAATAAGTTCGCCTAGCAAGATCATCTTTAATTAGGACACCGTCTGAGGAAGTCAAGTATGGAGTACTGTAAGACAAGTTCAGCTTTTTCCTGCAAAAGCTGAAAAACTGTTTCTGGTTTTTGCATAATACTATAATATTTTCCTTCACTCCACGAGTTGGTGTTCGAGGAGAGCGCGCTTTAATCTTCTGAGGTAGATATAGTATCTAGAAGCCAGCATAATAGAAGTTGCGTGCATTTGCTTGATTTTGTTTTGGAGAAAGTAGACCCGTCGTGGACATGTTTTTATTTTTTCAGTATATTCCTTGAGCGGTACGTACTTGTCAATTGACTGATGGCACATATCAAAAAATTCGCAATACAGCAGGTCAACACTGGGGCAGCTACTTCTCAAAGCGACCCAATCAATTCTAGCGAGTGCAGATTTGATGGAATCATAATTCGCTTTTGCAAAGCGTCTGTATAATGTCGGTGGTTTAGTAAGGGAGGATGCGTGGCTTCCACGAGTTGGTTCAAGCTGTGGGCGTCGAAATTAGTACCCAACGTTATGAAATTCTCTAGATCCTAGCTTACCGGAGCCCCTCCTGCACCGCAGCGGCCTTTTCGGAATTCACATGCTTCCTGCATGAACTTAGTGTTTAAGAACAACAAATCCACCGCCTAGCCTGCTACCCTCACGGTCACATCATATACAGTGTATGTCGAATTCAGACTGAGGGTGACGTCATGTATGGTATTTTGCTTGCACCAGCTTTCTGTCTTGAATACCGCGCTTGGTTTGTTTTGAAACAAAAAAGTAGTTGTTTTGAGCCTAGAGCTTTCAAATTCAATAGGTCTACAGGAGGCAA
>UZAF01018031.1:0-30177 GCA_900617895.1 Haemonchus placei | reverse complement strand
TGTATAGGCCACATACGCATTCAATACGCCACTACCATTCGAGTGGAAGTCGAATACGTAGGTGCAGCCGTCAAACAGGAATGATTGACAATCTCAAAATTTTATCACCTTAATAGGCGTGTGATCAATAGAAGAGGTGGCAAGATTACTCGACGAAGACTAACCAAATGAAGCGCTTTATAGAAGTTTGTCACCCGAATGCGAAATTCATTTCTTATTGGAGGTTTTGAGTGCTGGGCCTACTATTCACCTTCCTGACAATACCGCCCTTAACCCATCTTTACTACGTTCGAAAAATCACAAATTAAAACAAAAAATAATTTCTAAGAAAACCATGTGCAAAAAGTTATAAAAACGGACCAAAACGGCGAAAGTTGTTACGGTCATTCAGTTGCAGCCAAACCTTAATTATACCGCCAAAATAATGCACATCCAAGATTTCCTTCCAATGCTCTTATACACCTCTTTACTTCACAGCAGTTTTGTGGCTACGGTCACGATCATCAACCTTTCCTTCAGTTCCAAGAAAAACATCCCATTCGCGTTTACCCGAAATGGTGGTGAAATGGCGAGGATGAAGCATCTGAGGCGATGAGATGAGTGCTTTTGACAATTACTCTCACCTCACCCACTGTCAACTCATTCCAACACCATCCAACCGACACAACAGCACACGTGATTTGACGGGAGAACGCAAAGTGTGGAAAAATCCGGTTTCTCACTACCATTGCTCGCCTCACCATCGTCACCAACATACAGCGACTAACGGACACACAAATAACAGCTGATTTGACGGATAACGGTAGGAAATTGAGGAAGAATCGGAAGTTCTCAAGGATCAACGGGACATGTTGCCAGACATCTCCTTAGGGGAAAATATGATCGGAGAAAATTTTTTAGGATTGTTCCTTCAGGACTTTCAACATTTTTACTGGAATCATAAGTGCTAGTAAAATACCTCTCTCTACTATTCCTCGAACTAAAATAGAATCTCAATCAAAAATTTTATGAAGTGTGAAGGAGAAATGACATCGTATCAGGAAATCCTTCGACAAAACTCAAGATTCAATGGGGAATAGGAAGATTCACGGCACGGCAGAGCAAGCTTTTTCAGAAAAAGTTCTCTATGAAATTGTGAATCAACTAGAAACAATGAGCGAAAACGGGCGCTGCGACGTACACGGCAACTAACCAAGCCGCCAAAAACTCAGATTAACCGACCTTGCGCAACTCCGACCAGTCGTAGTTTTCATTGCCAATAACTAGTTCCATGAGTTCTCGTGGTTGAAAGAATGCAACGATACGACTATTCAACACCAGTTTGAAACCGTCACGAAACGCTGCCGCCTGCCGTTCAACCTCACCATTACGTCCAACGCATAGTCGATGATGAACGTATCGCTGGAATACAAAAGATTAATGGCCATCAAATGCCATACTATCCATCGTACAAATTACACATGAATAAATAATCGCATAAACTAAAAAGTTGTCCGGACTGGAGCGATTTCTATTTTTACAGTATACCTCCCCATTTCCATTCTATTCGGGTAAGTGACCCAAATTGCGAAATTTTTCAATTCATTCCAATTTTTCGAGACATGCTGATAACCCATAAAGAAAATGTTAATGAAAAAGAGTCGGTTCACCCTTATTAATCATCGTTCAACTTTTACATTATATCGGTGAAACTCATAGTGTTAAAAGCTAAAATAGAGCGCAGTTTTAACAGTTTCAAGTGTTAAAATAACGGTTTAAATAATTGATCAAGATTAAAAGATCAAAAGTGTAGGCAATAGAGGTTTACCACAACATTTTTCTCTTGTATGCACGAATAAAAAGGACTTATCATAAGAATTAAATTCTCAATTTTCTATGGCCATATCTGCAGCACACAAACAACCATTTGAAAAATAGCTCTCAATAAATTGTGAATCCTCTCAGGGGGTTTCCACAACAGTCATCTATCAACTCACTCAATACTTGATTGCTTCTTTCCTCCGGACAATTTCATTCTCTTAACCCGCTATATCAGAAAAATAATTCATGCCCAGTTCAAGGCTTTTCAGTAGTTTGCAAGGATTATAAAGTAATAACATAATAATAACAGCATGGTAATTGTAAGTAAATTCATTGGTGCAGATCTAACAGGTTCTAGAGATAGCATAGCCAACGAAAAAAGTTCCAAAAACACACCGTGAAGATAAATATGCACTGTTTCCAAAAACCCACCTGAACATAGTCAGCTTTATTAGATTGCGTCACAGGTATGTCAGCTCCACCTGGCTTCAAATCTGATGTCTCCGTACTTCCAAATGCAGCATATGATATCGTAAAAGTGAGGCAAAACACATCCTAGAAGGAGATGGAAGGAGTCGAACGTAAACCTTTAGGAAAAAAGTTTTTCCAAGAAGAAAGTTCTGTAGAAGAGTCACTCACTTCAAAATCATCACCTTGATAGTCCAACAACTCTTGAAGACTTCGTCCCTCAATCGGACTAAGCTCTGTGAGGTCCTCCAAGGTTGGTTGTTGTCCAAGCAGGATCTGTTTCAAAGGAGTTCCAAGGATCATCACAGTTACGGGGACAGAAAATTACCTTATAAAGTGCCAGGGGGAATGGGAAAGCAACCAGAACCGAGTTATAAACGGCCAGACCGCATAGAATACCGACCATTTTGTAGTAATTCACTTCTTCCACATCATACCCACTGAACCATACGAGATGCGAGTCTGGGTCTTCTACGAACATACCGTACCTGTAACCCGAATGGGTAGTCAAATCGAAGTTTATCGGACTACGGTCAAGCAAATCAGGTTTTACGCTCAAAATTTTCCTGTAAGACTTACTCAGACTGGAGAAGTTTTTGGAACAAAATCATGAAGAACTCTTTCTTGACGCCTCCGGCATCTTCCGCTTCTTCACCCATAAAATGTACCTAAAGTAAAAAATTTCATCATGAGACTCAAGCAAATGCTAAGGGACCGCTGAGAACTTTTGATTGATCTTTCCAACTCTGCTCTTATGTGGCTGTAATTGAGTAGGGCATAAACAATTCTAATTAGGTGAGTAACACATGCAGTTTAGAGAACACATGCACCTTTGAGGTTATAGCCCGTGTTAACAAATAGCAAAAAAATCTGGATTCCCTGCACGGCATACCCGATCAAAAATTCTAAATACAGCTTGTGACGGAGAATTTGGAATTGGTGCATTGAAATAGTATAATAATAGGAACTGAGAGGAATTGGTAAGCTTATTTAGAAAGTAAATTATGTCTAGACAGTGGAAAGGATGTTGCTTTCACAAAACACTGGGTACTAGGCGTGAGTCTAGTCTTATGCTTAGTTCTCATATAGGTGAACCATCAACACTGCCAACCTAAATCAATTATCATCTACCTGGTATTGACTCAGTCAGAAAAGATGAAAAAAACCTTCGCATCACCGCCTGAACGGCGATCATATCCGCAATATCCTTGGGGAACTAGTTAACAAACTACGGCTGTTTTATCTATGAAATTCAGTGTAGACATGACATGACGCAACCCAGAATATCGCGAGATAGTTAGAATGAACTACGTAGCTGGGACCTGTAGCAATGTCAATAACCGGAAGAAGAACAATACTCGAAGGCGCCCCAAAAAAAATTTAAGGCTCGTTGGTCAAATTTCGCGTCGATGCCCAGCTGGGTCAACCAGGTTATTGACCCAGTACGACTGTTTAATCAAACCATACCCAAAAATCACATGGCCATACAAACACCACCACCACATTGATAAAAATATCGAACCCACAAATAAGTTGACCCCACTTTTGCAAACGTGCCATTTGAAGCTCTTCCCTTTCCTACTTCCAAGGGCGTGGGAAGGGTTTACAACTCACCCTTAACGGCCGCTGTAAGTACCGTCGATCAGATGAAAGAAGACCATTGATGGTATCCTGCACAATATGGTTTCGTCTCACAGTCAGCTCGAAGAAAGGTTGTTCGAAGAAAAGATCGAATCCAAACAGATTAAGTCTAGCACCATTCATTGATGTCTGCAAAGTACAGCTCTTACTTGAACATTCAATCAATCCAGTAAAGACGTTCTTACAAAAATGCTCAGCTTGAATTTCATCGATTTGTAGTACCATATTCAATGTGATGAAGAATGAGACTGTTTACTTTCATCAAGGGTGTTCAAAATAGCCCGCGTTTCACTTCTATCCATTCAACCGCTTGGCAACTTTGGCAACTTGTACACCCCCAGACTTACCTATCCTCCTTCACGTCTACCAAGCTGGTACCGGGGAGAAAACAAGGCATGTGCGTAAAACAACGATATGGAAAGAGCGATTAACGGGAAGCTTGAATACTCGCAGCAATTACTTGCGTTCCCCACGTTGTAGTGATCAAACTGCTCCACCAGTTCGACCTGAATATCACAAAATGGCTCATTAGGCGTGAGAATAATACCCCCTTCTGTAGCAATCCAATTTGCGCTAGGTAAAACTAAGAGATCCAAATCAAGACGAAAAGGGAAATCGATATTTTAAAAGTTAACAGATATCCAGTTCATAAAAAAACAATCAATATAACCATAGATGAGAAAAGTTCCAAACCTGCATTGAAATGACGGCTTCAACGTATAACAGTTCACCCTTGGCAGCCGCGTTCATCAGAAAAGGATAGCTTGACCAACACGTGACTCCAGTTTCCTTGTTTTCCTAAACGTCATCATAAGTAATGCTCAACCAGATCCAAAACAATGAGCCTAGACTGAGAGAAGATGAAGCACAAACGTTAGTCCATTGAACTCCATTAATTCAGGAGTTTCAAATATTCAATATCAGCACAAATCCTATATAGACTCCCTGAACGCATTATACAAAGGGAACGCTGACCTGATTTGGGACAACAGATCGTCTTACCTGACCATGTGCCCATTTCACATAGTCCATTTTCAAATTGTAGTTCTCGGCTAGTTCATGAACGTAAAAGTTTTCCAGCGGAATATGATTAGTGACCTGGAATAATACATTTCTTCTAAAGATTCAAGCCATTTCCCTTCCAGCTTCTTTTGTGCCGGCTTAATGACACCCTCCACATGAAATCGGAAAAAGAAATGAGGAGGGGGAGGTCACGTCAGCATAAGGGAAGAAGAACTAGGTCTCTGAAGAAGATGACCAGATGACGGCGAAGTGACTCTTCACTCTTCGATGAGACTCAACGGCTTCGATTGTGTGCAGGAGTGCAGGAACCGTTTCAGAGTCTCAACCAAACGGCCAATCCGATCCATCAAAAACAAAAGGACCGCTCATGGGGACCTAAGTTCGTGTTCATCTCTCATCTGCCAATTCCCACTACATTTGAAAAATTAATATCAAACTCATAACCAAGTGAGAAACAGAGACTAACAGTTTTATTTACTTTTTACGAAAACTAGACCATTCCACAGTTCATTTACACAATCCGTATGGCAAATCTCACCTTATTGATTGCGCACAACGATGCCAATATCTCCAAATATGTCCGGCAATCTTGAGGATCCACTTTGTCTTTCACCAGGCATCGTACTGCCGACATCATTACTGTGACGAACCGATTGAAATGTCGCACCGGGAGCTTAACCCACCATTTTTCTGTAAGAGTTCTCCAATTATTATAGAACAGGATACGACAAGGTGCCAAACACTCAAAATTTTCATACAGATGCAATCAACTGGCCCGAGATCGTAAGGAAACAGAAAAGCTTCACTTTTACCTAATGCATTACGGAACACTGGTCGAAGCTTCGATATGGATTCAGCAAATGGTTGATGTAGTCGGACTACCGTATCCTTGGTCACATTCGTTACAAATCCATGGAACCATACCAGTATCAAGTACACACGAAGAGCTTCTACGGATGCTGTTGAGGAGGGATTGAAATCATCCGAAAAGACCGAAATACTTAATGTGTCAACAATCTAAACATTTCTGAATCATTCTCGCCTCCACTGAGAACTCACCTACATAAATATGACTTACTAATTCGGCGTATTGACGGGCATCCGACGAGTCCCCTAGAGCACCAAATGTATCCATGACGTCGTCCAAATTTACTCCATGAACACTTCCTTCATGCAGAAAATGCCGTTCGTCATCGAACAAAAATGAACCATTTATACAGCTTATCGATGATAAAACCGATTCGAGGAGTCTACAAAGAATCAAAATCATTAACAGTCTCTCTAAGTTCATTAGCAGCTCCCTCTACTAGAGCTAAGATAATCATAACTGAATGTGGATGTTTGATAAGGGACTGCTAAGCCAAACAGTGACTAACTAACCCAATCAAGTCGAGTTTTTCATGTCGAGCAAGTAGATCCAGTACTTTAGCTTTGTCGAGGAAAACCGGTGTTTTGAGTGGGCAGTTTGGTCCAGCTGTCATTATCTATAACTCAACAGCGGTTCACTTCTATTTTGACGAAGGCCGGAATAAAACAGGAAGTAAAAGAAAAAGGCCACTATATTCAGTATTTCCGGAGCAACCACAATTGAATAAATTTGAAGCGCGTTGAGGCGCGCAAATATCGGTAAGTGCATCAAAACTAAAAGACTCTAGCGCCCATCTTAACATTAAAAAATGGTACTGAAAAGGACCAACTCACGGGCGTGTCAACAGAACGTAGTATAAAAGTCTGGTCGAATCCTGCGAATACGGATACTACATGATCGAGTTCATCCGTTTGCCGAGGAAGTGGCTGATTCATTGCCGATCCATTACCTAATTGACCATTTGCGTTCTGACCGAAAGGATACAATCGTCCTCCGATCACCACAACCGAATGGTTTCTTAAAGAAATTCGTTCCAAAAAAACGGTAAAATGGCCGAGATTTAATATCATGAATGGAAAAAATATGATAGGTTGATGCATAATTATTGCGGATTTTTCCGCTGCTTTTTTTCTCTCGATAGAATTTGAATATTGAGTTCGGGTTTTCTTTAGAAATGATCTACTCGATTTTCTCCACAAGAATATACTCAAAAAACCGTCTGCATATTCGCGAAATTTGGCTTAACTACTTCGAGAAAGATTGGAGGGTGGCGCAGTCATTCCGCGATCTCAGTAACTTTTCGGCGATCGAACAAAGAGCCAGAGCCAACCAAGAAATGGGATCTGCCCCTAAATCTGCCATATTCGCCAGCAAAAACTTTTATGGATTATCTCGTCAACCGTTCATCGAAAAAATGCCTAGAAAATAGAAGCTACGTCGATTTGTATGACTCGATGGCCGATGTCAAGGCGTGGATCGCCCGTAAGGATCAAAACTTCTTCGCTTTTGGTATCCGACAAACTAATCAATGGGAAGCAGTGCTTGACGTAGATGGTAAATAAGTTCCGGAGTAATTATTTGAATATGTCTTTGCTTAGTATTTCTGTAATTTCTTTAAGTGAAATTTGCTGCAAAAAATTCGCAATAATTATGCATCAACCTAATGTATAGAGGCAGGTAAAATGCAGGGAAATGGAAAATATCAAAATGTTTGACCGTATTTGACCGTGTTTGACCACCAGAAAATCATGTGTACCTTCACTAGATCACCTAATGGACGATCGCTGGAAAGTTACTGAGATCGCGGAATGAGTGCGCCACCTTCCAATCTTTCTCGAAGTAGTAAAGCCTAATTTTGCGAATATGCGGATGGTTTTTTGAGTATATTCTTGTAGAGGAAATCAAGCAGATCATTTCTAGAAAAAACTCGAACTCAATATTCAAGTTCTATCGAGAGAAAAAAAGCCGCGAAAAATCCGCAATAATTATGCATCAACCTAATATAATATTAACGGAATTTCATATATCTCGAGAAAAGTGCATAACCGATGTAAGTATAAAACAATAAATAAGTGAAACAAAAGAAAAATAAATAAACAATATAAATAAATAAAACAAAAGTGAAGTTGGCCTGCGAAATACACAACAACCAGGGCTCCTCAGCGATATATCCATATTATTTACGCTCTTAACCGATAGGCTTTGATGGCTGGCTATTAAGGCTTCTTAAATGCAATTTAATCAATGCTCACCCTCATCTGTCTTTTATTCATCCCTCATTGACTCTACTTGAACTACCCATCGAGATTTCTTTCATTTTTTTGACAATAAATATACCGATGCTATGACAGGAGCAACTTATTCGAGTTCGAGAAAACCCTCAAAAATCATAATTCTGCCCATCGTCATGTCAAGTAGCGAAGGCTAGAGAGGCGCCCCAGCAACCATATGGGTCAAAAATTTCTATTAAATAAGTTAAACAGATAATTAAAACTCTTGAACTAACCGTCCGCATGCTACTCGTGTCACAGTGCTTCCCATTAGCTCTGTTACTGCCGCTGGATTCGTGTGCTTGTCGAACCTGAAAAAAACTTGGTCTCCTAGGGAAGTTCTAGCGACTTGGGTTCTGAGCTGTAAAATTTTCAACGAATTAAGGTGAATCACTGCGATTCTCAGACTACAAATATTATGAGCCGTGTAGTCTGGAGAAAGCAAAAAAAAAAGCAGAAATGGACTTCAACAGGTCGTGTAAAAAGATTTTTAATCAAACAATGACGACTTTCCTTTAGTCATGTTGATGTTTCATTTTTCATTTGACTATATTTTACTGAATGCAACCATTTTGCAGCAATTATGAGGTTCGTAAGACTTCATAGGGGCTAGCTAAATGTCTGAGAAGCCTAAAGTGGTGTACGGATCACCTTGGCCCAATTTTGTTCCTGCAAGATTAACTCTACTGTGCAACGCAGTCTGAAAGTTTGGGCTCTGACTGTGTAGAATGAAATAGAGTTGTTCAAGTAAATATTGCGGCTGTTACTTGGCACTGCTGAGGCCCGGACCTTTACGTTTAGAAGAGATTTTTTTCAAAAACTTCTCTGACATTCCCAAACGCGTAGGCTAGAGTTATACGATCCGACACACTTAATTTTAGGCTCTATCTTATTTCAATCTTATCAACCAAATGAAAACTCTTTAAACTGTATTTCATGAATGACTGTGACTAAACTAATCTCACTTCCTTCCTCCTCCAATTTGCCCTTGGGCATCTGATCCAAATGCAAACAGGCGCCCTTCTTGTGACAGCAAAAGCGTGTGTGAATCACCACAGTAGGCCTCGATGATATGCATAGAGCTCATCCCATCCAAGAAAAAAGGAGATGAACGTGCTAAACATGTGTGGTGGAAAAAATAGATATTTGCCGCCGAAAAATATATTCGAAAAAATGCAGCAATATTGTCAAAAAAAATGCAACAAAACAAGTAAGAAATTAGACAATTCTAATGCGCTATTATGTTTATTGTTACAATCTATGATTGGGTATGGTGATTTAGAGGGATAAAGTGCTTTTTATTGACAGTGATATAGAAAATTTTCCTGAAGAATACAATTTTATAGCTACAAGCCTCAGCACTATAGAAACAGTGAAAACAAACGGTTCAGATAAGCTATTCCAGGAGCTTTCTTGCGTGATCAACTAACAAACTTTCGATGCTGAGAACTGACAGTCAGAACTCACACAAGGAGGGTCTTTTTTGTAAGAAGAGTAGGTGTAACAAAGGGCATTGTATAAGTTTCTCTTGCCTCCCATTGGTGAATAAACTTTGATTTATGACTGTAACTCACGCAGTGTATCTCCCGTGCCAAGTTGACCGTACTCATTGTGACCCCATACATAAACTCCACCACCAGCAGATATAGCTACACAATGCCGACCACCAGCGGCGACTGCAAGTGTGATTTTGAGTTGAAGTTCATAAAAAATAAGTTCCTAGCCTCACTTCTGACAATCGGAATACCCGTTAGTTGGCTGACGATTTGAGGCGAGTGTAAGATGGCTCCATCAGACTGTTCACCCCATACAGCTACTACACCATCTAAACCGAAATACATGCAGGTCAAAAAATATAGAAAAGAAAATGGAGCAATTGAGAGTTTTGGCCAAATTCCAAGTGATGAATGCGGATCAATCGAGGCGAGATGTGAAACCTTTACGAACTCTCTAGCAGTGCTATACAATGATGTGGTCCAGAGGCGACTTGAACGACTTCCGTTAGCTCTGCTATTCGCCTAAAAAGAGGTAAATAAGTACTCTGTGCATCGCAGTAATTTCCTTTATTTCTGCCACATCATGTACATCCGAATCCTCAGAATGATTTCGCTCATACCGTGTCCTTCACTTGGAAATTCAAATGCTCCCCTTCAGCAATCATGCATGGCTAACGTGGTATGCGCGATCACATACAAGAGCCCACCTATTTACCGCCTATTCGGGTACAAGAACCCACTTATTTGCTTATATACTACTCTATGGCTCAAGTCCGTTGATCAGTTCTATTATTATCTCTTACGAAGGAAACGGCGTAGTTCCTACGCTGGAGACGGCGGAGGCCAACACGGTAATAAAGGGAAACAAAAATTAAAGTATAAACAGTATACACAAGTAAAATAATGGAGTAGAAACACCACCGACTTCGGCGTCTCCTGACATGATATGTAACGCGGCATAGCGAGTTCTCCATGTTCGTTATTGCCCCATGCAAACAGGCGACCATCTTCGGCTACAGCTAAGGAATGTGAACGACCTGCAGCTATCTGGAAGAAAAAAAAAACAGGATTACTGTTACACCATAAAGTAGTAAAGGTTTATGTATTGAAGAGCGACGATGAATAAGCTGAGTGGCTGTGTTACCTAGAAGGGATAAAACTCTAGATGGCTGCCTTACCTATGGGATCAAACTTTGGATCGATAACCGCTCAAGTCAATGAAACCTACCACTTCTAAGTTTTGTCAGCTAGTTTTTAAAGGATAAAAACAATAACTTGTACATCGAACGGCTTCATGAGCCATTAAATAATCAAAATACGGATACGAATACCACTGTGGTTTTGAAATATTATCACATACTCTATTTTATATCCTTTAACTTGGCAAAACACCAAAACAAAGATAAGTGGTAACACATACCTGTATCATTTCCACTCCTCCACTAAATGATACTGGATATATTGTAAAGCTGCCTGCACCACGACCTCCTCGGCCAAGTTGGCCAGCGTCATTTCCACCTACACTCCACATTTTGCCATCTTCGGCTAGTAACAATGTATGTTTTTCTCCACAGGCAACACTTATCACAGCTGTTCCACTAGAGCTTAAGGGAGCTCCTACTGAAAAAAATGTTTACTTAAAGGGGAGATTCGGAGGAACAATGTGAGAGTATTCGACGGAACTTACCAATTTGTTCGGGCAATTTTACACATGCGGCACTTCGACTTCCGAGTCCCAGTTGCCCATCTTCCGATAGACCACACCCTAACAACTCCCGTCGCATTCCCAAAAAAAGACGTTTTTATATAAGTTGAGGTTGGAAAGCTCCGAAACAACCACAGAATGATCACACAAACATTTTTAATGGACTAATAATCCGGCTCATCGGTAATAAATCAACGCTAAGCCGCAACACTTGGAATTCGAGCACACGGCCGCGATACGGTTCGACAATATGTATAAGCAAAAGTTTCGATCATATTACAACATAGTTGCAACCGAGTGCTCGACTAAAATTAATGATTTTGTTTACGGCAAGCTGGTAGCAGCTGGTCAAGTGCTATTGCACGTTTCGTCATCAATAATGTTATCACATTCCCACCCCTTCCCACTTTTTTAACTCTATCATTGGTCAACAAGATAACGCTAAGAGAGTAGAACCTTGCCTTTCATCTACTCTTGCAAGTAACTCGAAAAAAAAAACGCAACAGTATTCAGTGAACAAAACATCGTAGTAAACAACAAAACACATAACTCAGCAAACCATTTATTCGGAAAATTGTGCACGTAAACAACAATGACGTATAACAACATTCTTCAACCACTTTGTGACAATTATTAGCGCCACAAGACATCTCCAAAGTAGAAATCATATATCAACATCAGATTCCATTCACCAACAAAACAGATCAACAACGGTGCAAAGGTGGTAAGAGATACCTTTTTAAAATGTCAATGATATCACACCTAGAAAACAGCAAACGTAGATCTTAGGAGGCATCTCCTCCACCATTTTTGCTTTCCGCATTGGTAACAGAAAGGTTAGACGTTTCCTCCTCAATTTGTCCCTGTGCTCCGTGTGCGACTTTCTCGGTCTGTTCTTCTTCCCAAGCGGCCTGCCGATCAGCAGCCGCCGGAAAAAAACTTTTGTTGGTAAAAGTCGTGAGGAAAATTTGAATGATTGAGGTTGATTCTGTTCTGAACTTACCTTCTGTTTCCTCTTAGATTTCATCATTTGCTCAATTTCCGAGCAGTCAACTCCCATCATTCGAAGCATGTGGACACGCTCTTCTTTACAAACATACGGTGCTACAGTATGGAATCCAACCTGCAAGACTTGAATTAACAGAATTAATGCTGCGAATAAACAATTACCATAAAGAAAGGCATAACGTATGACAGCTCTTTCACCAGGAATGTTCGACGGCTCTATGATATACCACAGCCTAGTCCTACCTCGGATAACATTTACCACCCCTACAACTTAGTAGATCTAGTGGTAGGTTATAAAGGGTAGTAAATGGAGATCGAGATAGAGGTGGGCTATGAGTAATTATGAATATCAACGTTCAAATGTAATCAAGCCAAAAAAACGATACACAAAGTAGGGAGAACAAAAAGAAAGTTTAGATCTTTTCTCAACCTTTTAGACTCTGATTCATAACCAAGAAACCTTCCATCTCACGAGCGTAAGTGCCAGTTAAGATGCTGCGATAACTACGAAAAGGAATGACACGCTGAGAAGCTGACCCAGCTCATTTTGGGCGTAACTAAGCTCGAAAAACCGAATGTGGTCATATTCCTTCCTTATCCGTCTTTACGTTAGACACAAACGTTCAAGAAAGACCATGGGCGCACTCATTTTTCTCCCATTTGTTCATGATATTTATTCTATCGTATTTAAAAGTGCAAGCATAAAAATCCGAAAAGAAATTTACCCAAGTGCAAACAGGGTTGGCTTTGTCAGAGAATAATACAAGACTTCCAGCGCCTTGCTCTCTGATAGCGTCCTTATAATTGAGCGATTCCAAAGGTATCATCGTTTGTTCGGTTTTCAAAATTTTCAGCATATCTTCTTCATCAATTTTAACCTGGAAGACTAGAAAATCAAATGACCCATCTGAAAAAATCAGGTTTTGTATAAATTTGCCCCCTCCTGGTAGAAAAGCAGTCACCACTAAAAAAAAAAANAAAAAAAAAGAAGGATAAATTTAGGAAAAAAAACTCACAAACTTCTTTTCCAGGTAGGGAAGAAGGTGTCGTATGCCCTCTTGTGATAAACGGAATCGCGTTGTTTCAACTTTTTGCTCATTACGGCTGAACATCTTCATACCAGCGTTTTGAATTGATACAGCTGACATGTTGCGCTGCTGGAAAACACTAACCACTTGAACAATCGATTCACGTGAGACAGGAAATCCGGTTGTATCCCACCACAAAATCCTTCACTGCTGCATTGGCGTAGAATAACTGGCGACAGTTAACATCGTGCTCGGCAAGACGACGACTGAACAGATTTTCATATTCAAAATCGTCACGTACTCCATAGTGACCTCTGAAAACTGAAGCATAAGCTAAAATTCGTCAAAATCATTTGAAAAGTCGCTTGCGTATTTTCTGATAAGCTACGGTTGAAGAAAATTAAATGTTCTATGCTCGTTCAAGGCTCCGGGACATACCGAAAGAAATACTCACCATGGCACTCACCGAGGGTTAAACTAAGAAGCATGACCCGGTTTTGAGCAAAGTAATGAGTAATGATCAAAATTATACTGAACCCGTAATTCCTACAGAGTCTGGAAGGAATGAAGCCTCCTGACGCCTTTGCCGTTTCCCATTTGGCTTTCTCTCACCTCATAAAACGATTTCAAATTGCGGCGGTTGCGAGGCAACGAACAATTGAAAAGCGAACTTTTTCAAAACAAATCTTTTGCGAAGAGTTGCTGATGGATAAAGTTGAATCACGAATTTTGACTAAGAGAGCACTCTCACACATACAAATACAATCCTGATGGAATGTAAAATTTCGAGAGACGCCCGAGATTTGAATGGCTGAATGAAAAGGTTCAGCTCGGTAGAGCACTTTTATCGTTGAACATAATCCGACTGAACTCAGTTCTACTCCAGTTAAGGCTAGTTATCACACATGCAACTTGTAACTAAAACGCACTTGATATCAGCCCATCGCTCGTCGTCCTTTTTCAGAAAAGTGAAAGGCTCATCCTTGAACATTTTCTGTTTTTTATATGCTGGAGCTCTAAAATGAAATCAAGTACTGAATGGCAGAAAGGCACAGAATGGCTATGAATAAAGAAAGAAAATTGTACCCCACAGTTACTGGACTGTTCAAGGGTTTCTCCTCCACTTTTTCCAAAAGAGCAACGAAGAATCCGCCTGTGTCTTGGTGATGGGGCACAATACGCATGCTTAAAACCATCTTAGAACGGAACAAGTCGAAGTCATAAGTAGAAATCATTTTGAAAATGTTACCAGTAGTCCAGGTGAAGGGAAGCAGATTCTCCATCATTGGGTGGAAAGCATGATTCACATATCATCTTTCGCAACGATTCCGGTACATCACTTGGTTTTTCATACAAATTCATGTCACGATCAAAAACCTAAAAGGGTTGTTTTTAGCAGATACCTCCGAGCTATAAATGTCGCAATGTAAACAATTAAACAATCAGTCTTGATGGAGGAGTAGCAGCGACTTCTTCTGAACTCCTATGATACAGCACAACTGGACGCACACACGCACAACTCATCACGACTAAACCAGCACTTCAGTGACTTATGCGTTCGAGCTTTCGCTTACCCTATTGATCGCCAGAACAAAACGAAGCGCTTCGACCATGCATGAGCAATTACAGAAACATCAAGCAACACCTCATGATCTATGTGATTTAATCAGTCAAAAGAAATAAATCATCAACTCGGGTACCTTCCAAGTAGAAACCCCACGAAGACTGATGAGCTTTGGCAAAAGGGGATGAGCATCGAGGAGCCGTAACGTCCCTTCTGATTCTCGTATCAACTGAGCAACCACGGCTTCATCCTCTATAGGATTCATGGAACACGTAGAATAGACCAGTCGACCACCGACCTTCAACATGGCAGCTCCCCTTAAATCAAAAAATTTACTCATTACCATTCAGGAATGATGATTACTGAGTAGTATAGAGTGAGACAGGCAGACCAAAAGGTTACTATTCAACCACATGACTACTTAATAAAGGGAAACCAGCCTTCTGGCAATCGAAAGCTGCATTCGATGTAGTCCTAAGCCTTCTTGCGGAGTCCATTTACCCCAAATCTCTGGATTCTTTCTGAGGGTACCGTCTCCGCTACAGATAACATCGCAAAGGATACGGTCGAACTTCAATGGCACGTCATCCTGCAATACACAAACTTCAACACTTACGGGTTTAAAAAATGTCCAGTCAAAGGAAATTTTCAATGCTTTGAATAAAAACATTTCAGTGAGTCGAAGTTAATGCGCCCATTCTCCACTGAAGAGCATAGATCACAGAAAAACATAGTGATTAGGAACTTTCAGCAACATTATGATTTCTGAGAAAGGAAACAAACATGAGAAAAGGTGAACAATGAAATAGGGGCAGAACAGAGAAGAGGTTGGCAATGATATGAACGAATATTGATGGCATGGAACCGCTGGAACAGGCAACACAGCCAGCCGAAAAAATGCTGTGTAAATGACTTATCGACATAATTTATCACTACTTGACAAGTGAAAATTTTTTCAAAAAAGAATATTCTGGAATATAGCGATATGTCATTCTGAGGTTTTTTGAATCATTCTTTTTACAGTTTATAAAACGGAGACCGTAATAGATACAGTTGTAGGGACAGCCACTCGATTAGTGAACTATGAAGAAGTAGAGAGTTTTTCGCGCTTTTTTACTGCCTACAAGAAAAAGGAGTGAGAGAATGAGAGCTAGATGCAGATGATTCTTTTAAAACTCGCCGTAATTCTAATTCGATGAGAAACGCAGCTAGCCTGGAATATGTTAACATTCTGTCAGGAGAAGGCCAACCTTACAGCAATCATTGGTATCGCCTCACCAGAATAGGTATATTAGATCGTCCCTTTAAAAAAGTTAGAAGGCTCAACTATCCTCGACTCAACAGAGGAACGTCTTGAAAAAACATTTGGCAACCGATGCTTCTGGCTACTGCAATATGAGCAGTTATTACTGTGCAAATAACATTATTATAGTAGAGCACTGCTTGTATCAGCCAAACCAACGATTATCCTTAGTGAACGCTTCTTATCGTTTAAGTAAACAAACAACATCATTAACAGTATAAACTCGTTTCTCGATTTCCACAGTATGTCCTCAGCTTCTTTATAGACTGGAGGAGCATGTATTTTCCACTTTACAAAAGTTCAAAGAAAACTTCTTCATTGTTATGAGACGAAGTTTAGCATGAGCCCAACTAATTCCAACCAACATTTAACCAATACCTCCTTAGCTAATAGGAAATATCTAGAAAGCCAGCATAGAAAACCCGATGGAAATCCAACCTTTCCTTTCAAAACGGGCATTCTAGCAGCATCTTCACAAATGACGACGCAATTAGATGTGTGAAATCGCTTCAGTGTCTGATGAATCAACATATAGCATCGTTTTTTATCGACATCATTAGCTATGAGCATTCCACCTAAAAAACTCGGGGTTTTATATTTCACACTTTATGCTTACAATTGGAACGAATAAAGCAATTTAAGAAAAATTTGAAATATTTCGATGCCAACAAATTTTCCTCTCATAATTTTACTTACTTGGAGTGGGTGTGTTTTCATGCATCATTTCTATCAACTGCGCTGTTTTACTACCAGGAGCTGCACACATATCGAGAACTAGATGATCTGAATCGGGATTCAGAAGCAATGGTGGAATCATGCTCACAGCCTCTTGACGTGATATGTGACCGAGTTCCGCTTCTGTGACCTACAAGCATGGAAATTGAAAGGTAAGATCGCAGCTGTGTAGCTATCGACTAGCATTTCGAGTTCACTATGATCGTCTAAATGAAAAAGAAGTTACCAGAAAGTTATGAAGATGAGCCAGAATTGGATGACTCCTCACCGACGTTCTGGTCATTCTAGTCTGATATGCACCTGGATACCTATATGGTCAAGGAAATTGGTAGAAAAACGGGCTATAGACACTATTGTAGACGGGAATGAAATGGTTCCGAGGCACCAAAAGAAGCATTACCATGGCAACGGCTTTGGCTCAAAGACGTCCGAATCCTCTGATTGAGCAATTGGGATGAAAAATTTAGTTTCCAACTCATGCATCAGCCTATCTCGGTCCCTGAAAAGATAGAGGTTACACTAAAGCGAGAATTTTCGGAACAGTAACAATAGAAAACGAAAATTGGTTTCGAAAAACAAAAGGTTCAACTACTGCATTTGACCCATGATATTAGTAATTGTGCCTCCACGGGAAAAAGGAAATGCTTGTCAAAGCTGGCAAGTAAGTCTAATAGCACAAGAAAGACGAACTCCGATGAGCCATGGGTTACTCAAAGATCGATCTCACACAGAAAGTTTTTGTGACACCTGACTATGTGTCTGGCCAATAAGTCGCATTGATTTAACCTTTCTTTCAGCAACTTCGATGTGGACTATTTTACTTTCAAAGAGAGTTGTAACAATGTCACTTCACGTAAGCCCCAACGAAACCGACTATTTCAATGTGATTAACTTTATTCAAAAAATATACTGAATTCAACATACTTATGGCATCCCTGGACACGAAACGATACTGGAAGGTCTGTTCGAAGCGCATCGCAGAACGCTTCCCATTCCTCTTCAGGAATCAACTTTTGAGCTTTGTAAAAATTCCAATACTTTTCGTTTTCCTTGACAATGTCTTTGTAGGGTTTATGCTGAAATAACAACAAAAGCATGAAGAAGGACCTCGAAACAGGCTCCTATGTGAAGGCTTCACTAACATTTCTCCATTCGTTCTGTTTGCTATCCGCACCAGACTCATCCTGTTGATGATGTTGTTTAGGTTTCATACCTAACCGTTTGCGCTTCTTTTGAAAGTTTCGACCCATCTGAGAAGAAACACAGACAATCAATAACAAATAATAACTTACTCGGCCTCACAGTACGCAATCTCCTGCTTCTCGTTCCGAAAGAATTTCGAAGAAGGTGAAAAAAAAATCTATAAATGAATGTTGCAGGGAAAACAACCCTACTTTATAATTCAATGACAGAGTAGGATCACACATTTACTTGACCGTCAAACGTATGCTCAGCGAGCCACACAGCTTACTATTGATAATGTTTTGCCCAAGAACAACTCCACTGACCACTGCATTAATACAACGCGTGCGAGCGATTTATGAGAATGTGAAAGCAACACAAATCAGACCGACGTAGGCTTCTATCAAAGCAAAAGGGAAACTATACATATAGAGTAGATCGGCAAGTTGAACACAACTATTCACAACTACAAGCAGAGGGGAATTTTGACGTAAACAGTACGATGCCTGTATAGGTGAGAGAAAGAGTGAAAATACAATAAAACAAAGCGCTTAGATTTCGATCGCATTATACATAACCATACAGAGCGCTGTTTTCTGCTTTCTAGCACATTAAACGAAGAAACAGAAAAAAGAAAGAAACAATAGGAATACAATACACAAATGAACGCCACGAGTACAAAAAACTTATATTTCCATTTCAAGAGGGCGAGTTCCATGCCATGTTAGTCACTTGCGCCACGAATCCGGTCGAAAAAGCGTCGTCTGATCGCCGCGCACGTCGTCGGATCTTCGCCGAGTAGCGCTATCAAATCATCGCTCGCTCAGTAAACATCGAGTAGAAACTGGCCGCCGCGGTCAGCGGGGACGTCAGAGCCTATTTACCGCTGATCCTTAGCGATCGCACAACAGCTAAAAAAATATGACGTTAGCTCTAAGTTTCACTAGTTCTCTCTTGAAGAAGAGACTAGCTTTCTTTGAACCCCTGGGGCAATACAAGCCACGCAATACAAGCCATTGCAACTGTGCAGTGTGAGCGGAGCAATGGAAAAGTTCCTACAAGGCTTCATTGCTATCAAAGTCACTATGTCAACTTTCTAATGACGGTCGTGCATAAAAGGTTGTAATAGAGTGAAGCAGTATCCCTTGATACACTATTTCTAAGAAAAATATCATGACAATGTCTATCTCCCGAAAAAACCTAGACAAAAGGCCCCTCAAAATCCATACTCAGAGTAATTGCTGAGCGATGAACTCATGTTCAAGGGTGTCATATTCTGTTGTGCAGTCTTATGCATTTGGCATTTTACTTGTGAACAAAAACACACACCGTTAGATGGTCATCCATGAGCTCAAGGTCCTTGCGAGAGCAGCAGATTCGCCATATCGTTCTCGATATCCTGACTGAATGCCATATGTCGATAGTCATCCTGTTGCGATACCGCCGTGACTGGTCGTTGTGATTGCATCGCCATCGATGCTCCAACATTCTGCGATTGAGACTGCGTCCATCCCGACATCGATACATCACCGTACGCATCCACACCAATCAAAGGATCTTGCGAAGCCTAAACAGGTAGCTTGTAAAATGGAGTGACTCAAGGCAATAATTAACGAAATTGGAAGTACCTATATCACCAATGAATCACGTGAGAAAAAATAGGGGCTAACTTGTCAAATAGTAGAAAAATTTATTAATGTTGCGCATTTCGAATCAATCACTCTTGCAAAATATTCGCAGAAGTGAATAACTGCGATTTTGCGCTCAGTGAACAAGAGAGGAACAATGACCAGTGACAAAAACAAATAATTGAAACTAATAAAGGGAAAAACGACAGAAAACAAAACCCACTTGTGAAGCATACATTCCTCCATAGTCCCCTTGTGACTGACCCATTCGAGATGATGGACCACCAAGTGACTGAGGTGTTGGCGGCCATGCAGAATTGTTCCGACGCCCAGGTAATCCTGCAGTAATAAAACCAATAAGTACTTCCATCGAAGTTAGCGAGCTGACTGAGTCAGGACTAAGGAATGAGACGGAAAGAAAGTTCTAACAAGAAGTTCTAAACTTACGTTGCTGCGGCGGTTGTGGGAACGGTGGTGGAGGGAACATATGAAGCATATGTAGAGGTACAGGCAAATTAGCAGCATGACGCAATGACTGTGCAGATATAGCCGAATGAGGATCCATTGGTGGTGCATCCCTTGAGTATCCACCGCGATACTCACGGAGTGTATAGGTAGCTCTTTGAATACCATAACGATCAGTCTGAACATTAATTGACATAAACAACAAATACGCACGAAAACTAAATACTCAGAATCTTGAAATTAAGGCGTTCAATGAAGACAAACAAGAATTAACCGGATAAGCTGGATTAGTCCGCTGTGGTTTCGGCTTCGGCAATGTAATTTGAACAGATTTGAGATTATTGATAGGTCCCTCAACTATAACATTTTTCTGGCTGAACGTTGTCAGAAGATCATTCCAGAGAGGTTGTCGAGCAAGAACCTGAAATAATGCACATCCTCAACTCTAAGAACTACTTTGACAAATAAAACTTTGAAATAGAAAAGTGCCCGATATTGAATCAATATATTCCATAACCCTACTGCTGCAAGTTCGGCTGATAATATCTAATGCTATCCTGGGGTAAATTTCTCCTTTACTATAACATTTGAAAAAGGCTGGGAATGCTGTCGTATTTCATGAAAACCTAATACGAAATAAGTACACAAAAAGTTTCTGTCTGAATTGACGACTCCGAGAACCCAACACTTTCATTTCGGAAAAAAATAAATATTATTAAAACTAACCTTTGCGTTACCGATAATGATCAAGCCATATTTAGCTCTAGTTAAAGCCACATTTAAACGACGTGGGTCATTCAGGAAGCCAATTCCAGAGTGATCGTTTGAGCGCACGCATGTAACGATGATCAAATCCTTTTCGCGTCCCTTAAAAATATTCATGAAAGAAAGCAGAGCTGATTCACCGAGTTTTATTAAACATGAATTCGCTTCAGCGTCCCATCAATGCTTTTCGCAATAGTTTTCTGCACCTCCAAATTTGTTATGATTTGAGGAACAATGTGACTAAACCCGATAACAAAAACACATAAAAAACCGTGAAAATCAACACAAAAAGAGAAACATCGCTTGCGAATTATTCCAGACTATGCTATGAAAACTGTAACGCCCACCTGGAAAGCATCGACATTGGCAATTTCCATGTTTTCGTACAGCTTGCTATTGAGTGTTCCTTGTGTATGCATGTACTGTACAATGTAGGATCGTTGCCCTTCATATGGAGTGATTATGCCGATCTGTTCCGGACGCATACCGCCTCTAGAACCGAAAGAAGTTACGGATAAGAAAAACATAGGATACGGCATCATAAAAGTTATCAGAACAATACGACTCACCTAATCAATTTGCTCGCCAACTTCTCCACGTTCGCTGCTTCTGTCCTATTCAGGAATGATGTGCCACTAGCGCTCATCTCTTCTTGCCCATAGCACGACCAGAAAATCATTGGGCGCCCAGGTACCGGCCATTCCCAATCTACTCCGCGAAGCTGACGTTCGGCTGGAATAAGAATATTTACTTTAGACTTGTGTCAACTCAGAAATACCCGGACTGTGATTAGGATTCTAAAAGACTTACTCTGAGTCACTCCGTTTTGCAGACTGCCCTCGTAGAAAACGTTGCTTGGGAAGGAAGACAACTCTGGATGCATACGATATTGAACCTAAATGTAATTAATTAATTTCTCATCCTTACAGCCAAGGAACAAAGCGAGTGATCGAACCTGGAGCCTAATAGGTCGGTTTCCGAGAAGAACAAGGCGTTCAAACAGAGACTGAGAAAGGCCAGCTTTCGAAGCCTGTGCGAAAATCAACCATCTCCGAAATTAATGAATAGATGTTTTATCTAAGCAAAAATCAATATTGGAGCGAATAAAACTCACCTTTTTGCATAAAATGACTGGTCCAAGTTGACAGTGGTCCCCCACCAGTATAAGCTGTCGAACACCTCTAACGATCGATACGAGCACTTCTGGCTCTGTTGCTTGTGTCGATTCATCAACCAGAACACATCTGAAAATGAAATTTCGAGCACAAATGCCTAAAACGAAGTCCGATTACAAATAATTACAGTCAATGTCGATTTGAAATTAGGCCTTACTTGATTTTAATCCTCGACAAACGAGCATCGGCCGCCGAAGAACAAGTACAACAAATCACGTCCGCCGCCGCAAGCAGCTTATGTTCACTCATTTTCTTCAGGTTGATGTAACGCTCTTGGTCGGCAGCCGATAGTTCACCGATTTCTTCCTAAAACAAATACCTTATTTTACATAATCGATTCATTTCAGCATAGAAAATGCTTTCAAAATAATCGCGGATACCTTCAACTGTTGTAGCTTTTGTAACTCAGCAGACTCCTTGAGCGCTTTCAATTGAGCATGCAACGCTAGAAACTCAACGTTCGTGTCGAGGGCTTCTCTAGACTTCGCGTAAAGTCGAACAACCTAAAGTGGACAACGAAATGACGAATCAACATTCTATCTATCACATAGACAGATATTATGTAGTGCACATAAGCAGAATCACACCTTCAGACCAGTTCGGTGAATCTTCTCAGCCAGCTGATCAACCGCAATATTGGATGGTGAACAAACCAAGACCTGTCCTTGAGTTTGCTGCACAAGATGATAAACAATGGTGGCTGAGGTCACTGTCTAAATAAGCTGACCGTAGCATTCGTTCCGGAATCGACTGAAGCGTGGACAAACCTTTCCAGTTCCCGGCGGTCCTTGGATAAGACTGAGCGGTCTCATAAGCACCGTTTTTACAGCATGCATCTGACTGTGATTCAATTCAGGAAGCCCAGGCGCCGACAGGCGTTTTGGTTGTTGGACCTGAAGAACAAAATTAAGTGCGAAACCACGTAGTGCTCTTTTTCTATATATGCCGCATACCAAAAAAGACATCAGGAGATGAATAAATGAAAACCTTATAAGCGAGAAACACCAAATCATGGAATCTATTAACCTTGAAGAGAATCTCGTCGATATCATGTCCCATGAGCTTGTGAAAGATGTACTGAGAAACGCAGTGGGGATCTTTTTCCAAAGTGTTGAGAGCCTGATACATTCGATCAAAAGAAGTCGAATTCCAAACGGCCTGTAAGGAATACATGAAATTTCATCAAAGGGTTTTTCTCAACAGTTCCGCTTACCTCACAAGTAAAATTGATACGCGGATCTGTAGGCATTTTCTCGGAAGCAGCAGCTCGCATTTCTATTCCGATCTCATCGCTGTGGTCTGAAGCAATATGGAATTTGAGAATAGTAGAAGATAGTAGTCCAAATTCCAGACTTTTTTTGAAAATCATATCAAAAACTTACTATCGGGAATCTTGAAAACTTGTCCTAGACACTGCCATTCCCTCTCAATCGTTTGACTATGCTTCAATCGTAGCTCGTCACCGATCATCAATTTCATGCCTGTAAATAATGTGGCTACCAAACAGCTCTATCAAAACACTTCAACAAATTTCAACCAAAACAAAGGTAGACAGTGAAGCACAACAAATCTTCAATGGCTCACTTCCTTCCATGAATTTCGGCAAATGGAAGAAGGCGAGGTGTTTTTTGTTCAAACCCTGATCCCAACGAACATGACCGACACTCTGAGTCTGTGACTCTTTTGTCTTTCTGTCAAACTCGGCCTCCTCACGAACAAGAGGAGCAAAAATACGCCGATAGTGGAACGCATCTTCGTATCTGAAAGGAAACATATCAATCCGTGCTATTTTACATAGCCATCAATAAAATGGTATGAACATTGGAATCAACACAGTCAGAAGCGATAAGGACAAATGAGAATAAGTACCTCAACAGCACACTCTCCGGTTCGGTGTCAACACCTGGTCGATCCAGATCTTCCACCGTCGCCTTAGGATGTTCCTTCCATAGATCTTCAAGGCGACTAGCTTGTGCGGCTCTGAAAAGTCCAACCGTAGCAATGATGGGTAAATCTTGCAATCCGTCTTTGTGAAGGCACAATGCCCTCACTTTTGTACAGATGCTCTTGTCGGGAACATTCTTAACCATAATAGCATACTACAAAGACAATCGAGGTCGTTTTGGCACCAAAGGCCCTGATATTGTCATTATACTCTGAATTGTTGAAAAAAAAAACTCACGTAATATGACGCGCTCTTAGCTGAGCCTGCTCGGATGGGATATTTACTATCCACGACAGCAGCTGAAAGCAAAGATCATTGGATTGAGAAAAAATATTCATGGAATCAACAAAAATACCTGTCTCTCATTGATCAAGGGCTTCCACTCTTCTCCTTGCCAATTTGGATCTTTTTGAGAAGCGATTTGAGCGCACGGGTGTCGGCATAATATTACCTGAGATTGTGGGATTTCACCTCATAAACAGGAAGCCTACTTTATTCGAATCAAAAAGTCGTGAGAAACCCTTGATTCACTCACCACTAGTGAATCAGCTTTTGCTGGAATGAACCCTAGCATGAATACATTGCGCGATGCACACTGATAACATTCCAGTTGAGTTTCTCCGAGCGGCGATTCGCGATGTAGACAGACCTAAAAAGTAGGACTGGTTGAAAACAGTAAAAGCAATTGGATGAAGCTGAAAAACTATCTAAAAATCACAAGCGGGGAAAAACTTCTTAATTGAGCACGGAAAACACCCTTATGGTTCAGGTAAGTTTGAGATTACATCACGTTGACAAAAAACATTAATGAAAAGAACCCATGAAAGAACTGTGGGATGGGATGCAAAACTTGGGGCAAATGTGCTTAAATGTGTTACGCATATATGCAGTCATAAAATCAACAAAACAATGTTATAGCGGGATGATACTCTCCGGACTACTTAGAGCTGGAAGGCAAGAGTTAGCTTTGCATCCTTCACCAGCTTCTTTAACACTATCAATATAATCCTATCAAAATACAGAATGTTTCGTACTGAGATGTGGCTGTACCTCTTTGTGCTGGGACCGCACTAAATGAGTAATCAAATGCGAGCCGGATGTACTTCCTTTGCCGTTACAGAACCATCGATTGCAAACTGTACACATAGCAACACAGCTCGACTCATAAATCCCACAATATCTGGAACAATCTGATGATTTTTTTTTTGTTCCGCCACGTTTTTAGAAGCCAACTGTTGTAAGCACTTAGTTTTTTAAAGTAATACGGAAACTAAAGTTTGAACCAGGTGGCTCACGAACAAGAAGTGCCAACAATAGAGTCAAGAAGGAGTATTGCGAAAACTATCCTTTGTTGTTGGTGAACTTCAAAGCACTAATTTTATTACATAATCATAACAATTCCTGTACGCTATGTAGTAAGAAACGGAACAAAGTATTTGTAAGATATTCTCAACATTAACCACTGATAATCTCTGATAAAACAACAGTAACCATACCTGCATGAATGTTCAGGGAGCTTCTCTATTTGTGGTTGCTCATCTTCCTCAACGTCATGAAATGTTAAATCCGCATTGTTTTCAACACCTCCAGTTAAATTTCCATGCGCTATCTTGAATTAATTAATGGATAGAAAAACACCAATCAAACCATCGTTTTAGGAGATCACAAAACATGTTTGGGTTCAATGATCAAAAAGGATGATTGCTTTTGTTTCTCCTCAATAAATTTGCTTGTAATAGCTTTCTCAGTTCCTAATTTAGATGAGAGAACTGAAATACAAGCATTGCCCTCGAAAAATCAAGTCGAAATGCTGTTCAATCACCTGAGAGCTTTGTGTCGGTATGGAGAAGTGATGGTCGAAGGCGAATGTAGAATCTTGAGTTCCTCCATGTAGAACTCCATCATCATCTACGGTTTCTACGAACGTTAATGTTTCGCCAACTCCACCTCCGTACACCTCGTCAAAGTCCATACGATGACTAGATAAAAATTAGAGGCGTAATTCTGCCTGAAAACTTTTGAAACTCAATTGAAAGGTTTTTTTCTCAAAAAGAAAAACATCAACGAAGTCAAAAATCAAGATCAGAACAGTATGAAAGGTGATTTTCTCTCATGAAGCTATTGGCATAGACGAACTCCCTAGGTTTTGAAATTGAATCTATAATAGCTTTCTCCATAGTACACGTTCTAGAAGGCTCGAGATAAGGCTGACTCATGGTTCAAAGGACAAAAACGCGTCACGACTACGGTCTCTGTCACACACATTGCCAAAAAACAGTTTGAGAGGTTTTACAGAGAAAAACCAAGCACACCTGGTCCTAAATGATCGTACAGAATTCAAAATTTCAAACTCCAAAGAAATCCTACTGGTTCAGAGAAGTGGTTCGAGTAAATGAAGTTTACAGAAGTGAATGTAACTGATAATGATGTAGCGCATAGTGATAGTGTCGGAAGGATATCTCTTCCCATACCATGTTAATCTGCGGCTACAAAACAGGAACGCAACTTTTAAAGGTCGCCGATTACGGTACACATGGCCGTTTTCGTCCAATATTGTTGGGGGGCCGTACTGTACACTGTGTGCTTTTTTCCATGGGGGTCAACGTGCTAAATATAAGCAGCAGATAGGTCAAGAAATGCAGTCCTCGATAATAGGGAATGGTAAAAATGAACGTAACCTGGGGATAACAAAAACATGGAGAGCGGATAGAGAGGGCCATCACTTGAGCCTACGTTGTAGTTCGCAATAGTAGTTTCGGCTCCACTAACTAAAGCTATTTTGGTCAGTGAAGCCGAGTGTATTAGAAAAAAACTGTAAAGAAATTCGAGAAAAGATGCTAGAAGCATGCCAACGAAGTAACTTTAACTTTTACAAAGAAATAGGATTGCTTTTAGATTTCGCATTACTTTTACGAGCTGGAACGGTAGAATATTACCTCGAGCGAATTGCATAAACGATGGGGACGTGATTGAATGAAATTTCGAAATTATCAACCTTTACAAACCACTGTCATCTTATTCCTAAGCTTCACATAATTAAGGCTTTACTACTTACACGTAGTGGCATTCAAACGTAAAAGGAAGTACCCAACAAGCAGAAGACCTGGATCCACAATACAAATGATGAAGTTAAAATTGAGAATACACTTGAATAGTAACAAAATTATGATTATACATAACGCAAAGTACAACGAGTAACGTTAGGCGTTGATTACGTTGTTCTATGTGCGAGTACACATTTGACGCATTAGTTTGCGTCCAACACGTACTGTAACTTGAACCCACGGATTTTGGTTTCTAAAGCATACCCAGGGATTTCAAGTCTCACATTAGAAGTAGACAGCAATAAGTACGCCTTAATTGCTAGGTTAAAACAAGAAATCCATTCTCCCGTATAGACCAACTAAGTAGCGCACTGTCTGGTCTGGTTGCCAAGATCGATCATTTCCCCATTTTGAGAATTATCTTCGAACTTCACTTCAGTTTTTGAATCTTTTTCGAAAAGCGTTTGATCGAAACTACATTCTTCTGGTGTCGTTTTCGTAGGAGGTGGGATGATTTTGTGCGTAAACAGCCTTATTCACGGTCAACGACATGATTTTTGAAAATCGAGAGCTACTTGTACTTGCTTGGAAGATCAACTAGTACTGATGGGATTTGCTTGCCATGCTACCGAGGCTGCAAAGTTTTTCAATTGATCTTTCTTGCTATTCGAAGGGTCATACGAGAATTTAGGCTTTCTCGTTGGTTCGGACCTTCGCGATGAGGCTTTTGTGGTTGAGAAACTTCTCAAACGCATGGATGCTGGGATAAGAGGTGTGGGTCAAGATTGCACTTGCGATACCTACTTATTGGAAACCAGAAAAATCCCCACAGAGCTCTTGATATCTACTGCATTGCTCAAACAGTTTTTCCATGGGAATATTTTTGTTCAAGACATTTTGAAAACTAATACATTCTAATTACATCAATGGTGAACGTTTATTGTAACTCAACTCCTCTTCAATTCAATGATCAGTTCTAGAGCCCATTCAGAGCTTTTTTGTACTTATCAGTGATTTCAGCACTCTGTTTCAACAGCTTCGCGAGTGACGGCTCCTAGGAAATGGCTTCATCTAGCATCCAATCAACAGTTATCTTCTGAAACCTTCGAAAGATCCTTTCGGAAATCTTCAAATAAAACAACTCAAGACATGATTGTTTGGAAGACAAATAGATCATCTAACTGGGTTCAAGCGAAGGCATGCATAGCTTCAAAACACAACTATTTCTCTAACATATATCGGAAATACTGTCAAATTACGATAGTAGCATCGGAAGTGACAGACATAACAGTGAATTGCTGAATATATCAATTTCTTAAATAATGTTCAGTCTTCCTGAAGCTTGTGTTTGCCGAAAAATGTTGTGCACTGATGAGCTGTACAGGGCCGTTACAAGAGAAACTTCCGAAGTGATCGATGCTCGGAACAATCGTCGACTTCAAGGACCTGGAACTGAATGCGAATTTTCAACTGGAGAGCAGCTTTCTATATGAAACCTACCAGAGAATCGTAACACTTTAGACCCTTTGCAGTGAAGGATAAAGTTCTGGGCGTTAATCGTTCCCTTCTAAGGGATGCGCCCCGCATTCGACTTCCATTCAGAATCCTAGTAAAGTTTTGGATGAATATGAGACCACCAGAACAATTTCGATGGTTACCCGCTCTATAGAACAGTGGTATCATCCTCCCTGACGAACCTCGCAGCAACTAACCGATTCTGGAGGGATGGAAGCATCGTTGGCTTGGTCTGGCATTCGATCCCTGAACCATATGTGTGTTATAATTCACCACCTTTCCACGACACCACATTGAAGTAGTTCTCAAAAGCCTAGGTACCGAGTCTGTTCTCTCGTTCCACCAGCGTTATTCTCTCTGATCGACTGAATGAGCTACAAGGGATAAGTGCAGTTTTTTCATGGAATTAAAAAGTAGATGTTTGGGGAAAGGTCTTTCTTCAAAGGAAGTTGTTATTGCCAAACACACAAAATGCCAGCATCGCTTTATTGTTAATTTATAGCAATTTTGTCAGATTGTATTTCGTAGTATAGTAGCAGTCTTCATCATAAAACTTGCCATCCAGAATTAAGTATTCTCCATCTGAAAAACCAGTTTAACAATAACTTATGCTTGGTGAATAATGTGCAACTAATTTGCATCACTGCTCGATTTAGGCTCGGCACAGCGTGCTGACGCAGCACTGCAACGCTAGAGGAGTTTGCTCAGATGAGACGCGCGCAGTCGCGGCGCGGCTGCACGCCTTTTGTTTGCCTATCCAGGTGACCCGAGTTTCGTGAAAACATGAACACAAATACACTTAGACTTTCTTCAACGTAACCCTGACAGCGAACCTGAAGGTATGCTTGTTTAGCCTTAATGACACCTGATCCTAGGACCTGAAGGTATGCTTGTTTAACCTCAATAGGGCCTGATCCCAGGGCCTAGAGAGATATTAAAAATGCCTCCGGATACAACACTTCCCATGATTATTCATCCATCCCTATAGTGATGAGGTTTACTTTTCTATAAGGGAGTAACTTACTGGGTATAGGGTTTTTGCATTTTTGACATGCAAAGCAATCATGATGATAACATTTTTCATCTATTGTGAGATATTCTTCATATACAGGTCGGTTGCACTCTGAGTAACTCCTCTTTTCGATGAGAATGTTCATACTGGTAGAAACCATGCAGAGATACATGTAAATAAACAGAAGCAAATCAAACCGTCACATCTTGGATTGTTCTCCTCGAGATAGCAATCCAGGCAGGTCACACTATTTCCGGACGGGTAGTATTCCAGGTTGGGTAGGTTAGCCTAGACGTGCGGGTAGAACAATACGAGAGAATACGGTATCTAATGAACCAAGGATTTGTTTGTTGCTTTTACAACAGAGGAATTGCACAAGCCCCTCAGTCTGGCCCTATTTCTGAGAAAATTCCCAAATCGAGGCACCCCTTCGAGATTATATCAGTTACGGTGTTTATCAACCATGAAGGGCCCAGGCACCAGCCATCATTCCCTTCGAGAAAAAAAAAAAGGAGTCCCCAGCGCATTTTAGAAGGG
>UZAF01018030.1:15446-29549 GCA_900617895.1 Haemonchus placei | reverse complement strand
AGCTCGGCGAAAGCGAAGCAGTAAAGAGAGACGTCCCTTCTCACTTCAGTCTGGTTTGTATCGAACTCGTTCTGAAAACAGGAAACAACGAATGAGAAGCAGTTTTCATGGTCTGAGCTAAGTGCTAACTAAAGGTAACATGAGTATTACGAGTGTTAGACTGGTTTATGGTCAATGTCGAGGGATTTGAACACTTCACTAGATGTTCTTTCCCTTCCTCTCTTCTATGTATTCCCTACCTCAGAACGAGTTTCTATACTTTTTCCCCCTAGGATTAAACATAGAGCGCGAGCCTCGTTCGTAGTCCGGCACAATAACTCTGAAGCTTGTTATCTCCCAGAATCGTCCTTTATCTTCCTTCCCAAAGACCTATTGTTCCACCAAAGTTTCATTCATTTGAATGTTTTCTTTCAGGTGATGGTTCTGGTCACCGGTTCCCATAAAGCTCTAGCTCTTCACCATGCTATAGAGGGCGGTATTAGCCACATGTGGACGGTCAGCGCCATTCAAATGCATCCGAAAGCTATGTTCATCGTTGACGAGGACGCTACATTGGAACTCAAAGTAGGTTATTAAAATGTTCAGGTGAATAAGGGAGGCCGCCACTGTGCATTTGAATCCAGAAACCAGAGCCCAAATTGCTTAACGCTCAAACCAACCAAACCTTTCGCTCCCGACGATTTCTGTCCTGAGAAAGTGATAAAATGAATGTTCTTGACAGCCAAGGTTCAGCAAGCGAAATCAACCACCCACCTTTCCACCACTACCCAACTCATGCCTGATCCGCATAACAGTTGTTCAAAGGCATAGTTTACGAAAGTTTTGAGATACTCTTTCGAAGTCTGAGAACGGAAGTGTGGATAATAATAGAGCAACGTGACTACCGAAGCGAGAAGGTCTGCACAATTCGCGTAATAGTAGGCTTTTTAGCTGCTCGAAGTCGGGGTTTGTACGAGATTAGGACGAGAAATTGAGAATGGTCTGGACGAGGTTCCAGTTGTGTGCATTTGGGTAGAGTTGAGTATTTTTGCTGCCATGAATCGTTTTCCACCGTTGAAATGAGTGATGGCCCATGGCAATTAACCGCTTGACATATGTGCTCTAATGAGAATGGTGCAGCCCATACAAGCCGTTACAACACGGCCGCTTTTGGGCGTGGTCGCTGACAGCGGTTAAACCTCAGCCCTTGTTGCGGCCTAACTGGAGCCGTAGTCGACTCGACAGCGCTTCATGTGGCACCCTTGGTGGCCAAGATTCCAATCCTCGAATACCATTTTTATCGCGGACTACCTCCTTTTTGCTACTTTTCTCAATTATACTTTTCAGGTGAAAACAGTCAAATATTTCAAAGGACTCATGCCACATCACATGAAACTTGTCGAGTGATTCCAGCTAGTACCGACACAGTATTTGTTACTAAAGGTTTTTTCTCTCCCAGTAAATCCTCTTCTACTAATCTTCTAACAATAAGTCGAGGATTGATGTACTCGGTGCAATATGATCGTTCTTACGTCGTAAATAAAATATACAACTAATGTAGCAAAATTATGAGTACTTACAGAAAATTTCTTCATCTGTTGATGTCCTTTCCAAATTCCTATTAAAATCTCTCTTGTGACATACTGATTATTCTCCTTCGTCGCTGAACCTGCAGAAAAACACCTTAAGAGCTGCGCCAACCCTACCCTCTCAATTAAGCTGAAAGCTCGACATCAGAAGGTTGCTCCAGAGCTACCAAGGAGGTACTGATGTGATCAACGTACAGGAACCATTCATTGCAACAAGAAAAACAACAAAGTAAATAAGCAAAATCTTGACTTCACTTTCAGATTTCACAGATAAAAACAATATTTACAGAAAACCGTATCTACCACTGGGTAAAAGTAGCACTCACTATTCATTACTTGTAGATCAGTCAATATCTATGATATTCTCATGGATGCACCACGCTAAGTTCTTCAACATAATTGATATCATACTTCAACATTAACATCAACAACTTGAATTTTTTTTAAAAAATTGAAAAAGGAACAAAAACAATATGTGACTCAGAGAATCTCGATGAGAGTAAAGCAATTCTAATGACTCAAGGGTAAATATACGTATCAGACGGAGCTTATTGCTCAATAGTGGATTAAGGATATGAGTAACTGCTGGAAAAAAAATGGTGTCCTTAAAAGTGAAAGCGGTAAAAGCATGATGAGCTGCTGAACACAACTCCTTTGAGATGAAATTCGATCCCGTCTATAGTTCGCCACGTCACGTTTCATGAAGGAAAACCAGCAGCAACTAAATTACAATTGATTAATTACTACTAAAAAACTAATAAAACTAATCAATTACAACTAAATTGCACAATTATAGTCAAATAAGGGATAAACATAGTCTTTTGTCGTTAATCAATCCCTTCAGAGGGAGGCGCACGGCATTTGACTTTCATTTGGAAACGGGCAATGAGAGCGTATGTGGCCTACACAATAATTTGCGGTGGCCAGCCGATGTACAAACCAGTGTTTTTATTCTCCCAGACGAGTCTGGTACTGTTAACCGATCCCATAGGGATGGAAAGCTCGGATGACCTGAGCGTATAACGACCAGGGATTCCATCCCGTGACCACTGTTAAGAGATAGTGCGTCTCTTGACTACACCAGGGCGGAGGTGGTGCCTTCCATTACTGCTGGGCCAGCCACTTTAGGCGATAATGTCATGACCGCTGGACTAGGACTTATTGGCTAGATCCATCGGGACTTTTAAGGAACACCAGGACGGCCGCTAGCACGGTAGTCAGACTTCTTAACGAAGGGGGGAGGGGGGCTATGCCTCGTGTCCGTCGAGCGAGAAAGATCCATTGGATCATTCTGGCTCGCGCAGGGATGTTACTACTGCCCATACAAGGAAATCGGGTACGGGGCCTTCTCCCCCGATCGCCCGAATGATTTTTTACCCTTTATTCTGCGCTATAAAAGTCTCTCAATTGCTGTGGTTGACCACGCATAAGTCAAACAGTACCGCTATTTCTGGCTGCTTCTACTCCGCATGTGCGCTCGTAGCGTACACCACTCTTGTTGGCGATGACTGGATTCCAGAAACCTCGAGCTCCTGAAATGTAAGTTCATTAAAAAAGGAAAAGTGAGATACAAAAAATTACACCAAAAACATGGGGAATTCTCCATAAACACCAAAGATCCGCATACAACCGTAACGTCTAAATGGATATGAAAAATTGATTGAAGTGAAGTTGAAAAAGATTTCTTTTCTTCACTCATTCAGAAACGCCATAAATGATAAAGCCTTCTGCGCTTATCAACCCCGTCCGCGGAATGCGGAATCGTGCATGTGAGATATGCGCCACTTGCCACTACACTACCTCTTACCCCCATTCTAGATTTGGAAATGGGGAAGATCGAAAGAACACAAGTGAAGTAAGCTACTTAGCTTCCCCACCCCAAAATATACTTGAATCCGCAGAAAATAAGAACTAGAAGTTAAAAGTTTATTGAAGGTAGAATGTGAACGCAGCTGGAGACAAAAAAGTCACGATTCTGTTCAGAATTGCTTTAGAGCTTTGGAAAGGGTCGCTCGAAATGGCTCCAAGTGGCTAGCTGCACATCTTTTAAGAACTCAGAGCGATTGATCAACTTATAAAGTAACACTAAAATAAAATGATTGATATTTGATACCTGGAGGGTTCCGACAATGGATCACATGAGCAGGCGAAGGAATTCCTCTATGAAACTGTAAGACCGGCCTTGTATACTCAACATATGGTGGCTTTACTGGTTCGACGGAAGACGGAGCAGGATCACGAGGAATATCTTCTGAAGTGGTCCAAGACTGATAAAATAGAAAGTAAACCATAAGGCTCATAGCTGTCATCTACAGAAATTCATCTTTTGAAAAGCTCTCACATGTGCCATAGGGCCTGGGCTCACAAGGGAATACGTGAGAGGTTCCAATTATCAAAAAACATTACTCGAAACTTTTCCTAGACAATTCATAATACATGTGGGCGTGGCCAAAACCTCATTTAGTAGGAAAGGAGGAAAGTTATGGTAAATTCCTAGCAGCGCTGCCAGGAAGTTGGTTGCTTTTAACTAAATGGCCTTATCGAAGTCATAAGGAACTGGACCGCTGAAGACTGTCAACAAAGTAGCTTTCAAGTCACTCTGAAAAAAATTCAAAGGGACAGTTCCCGATAATTAATAACTTCGCTACAGGAAGTAAAAAAATGCCAAAATAATAGTGCAGTTCCCCCCCCCCCCCCCCTACAAAGACCCTTAAGATACTGCCACTTCCAGATAAGGCGTATAGTATGGCCAATTTTTATCCTTACCGCGATCTATCTAGACCGTTTATTGCGACCCGACTCAGAGCCATAGATTCATCCTATGGGAAGATCTCAGAAACTAATTCATCTTGAATTGTGTCTTCAAATATGTTAGGAAAGACAAAAAGGAAGTGGATGTTGCCACAATTTTTCCTGTAGACAATGCCTTTGAATAGTAAAAATCGTCATACCATGAGGTGATTTCAACCTCTCCACGATCCTTTCCAAAGATTTACGAGATTTCATAGGTGGGGAAATGCACGGCGAAAGGCGAGTCGCTGTAGTCATCCGAGTTGTGACATCTAGTATGACAGAGCTCTTCATACCAATATAATGAAGCAAGCGTAAAGACCAGAGGAATGAGTAGATGAATTCCTCACGAACGCAATAACTTACCTATTTCTGGTGCTCTGGGGGAGACCATATCACAAGTCGCAATGTCTTCATGACTTGTCTGGAAGGAGCATGAACGCTGATGCACGCGATCGTCGAAGGCTGGTAACCCTGAAAAGGGTAATCATCAAAAAATTAGTCAGGAAGGAGGTGGTACAAAAACATGTGGCTGTAGTCGTCTAGGCACCTCCCACATAAGCGTGCTATTCATCTGCGTCCCAACGCTTAATTATGAACGGCGCAGCGTTAACTATGCCGTAATAATACGGTCACTTTTGGGTGTGTCTGTCAGCCAAACAGGTTTTGGAGCCTCCATAAAACCCTGCCAAGGTATTTGTTTCCACCCGACGATGTCCCATGTGCTATCATTAGGAGCCACAGGTTTATCCTAGGGGGAAAGACACAGAAACATTTTCATCGGGAACTGTGCCCTTAGGTTTGAAGTTCAAAATCCTATTTGATAAGGACTAAGTGTATTACTACCACCGAAAAAGAGAGCCTCAACTCGTCTCTAAACCTTGACACATTGCGAGTACACAGAAGTACCATCTACAATTTCCACACATACCCAAATTCACTAAAGCTGCTGGTACTCCTACCATAAACAAGTAATCTGCTTTTTACACATATTTTTGTATAACAAAAAAGAACAAGCTCAGACTTGCCCTCACTTTCATTCGTCACTCTGGTGAAGGTGCACGGTAACCTGAGATCTGGAGCAGATGGAGCGTTTGTTGTGCTGGAAATGGAAGTCATTCTCACTGCATAAATAAATCTTAGATCAAGCTCCAATTTTCATTTTGAAGTCTTATTTTTTAAACATAAAAACAAAACAAAGACGTGTGCCGCTCATTACCAGAACCCCTTGTCAACTTTCACGGAATTTTCTGCTTCGTTCTTTTTGGTTCATCTAGAAATCATCAATTCCACCACCATTCTTACCTTCGATTTCTTCTTGAAATGGCCGCCAAATCTTCACTTTCTGCGAGCAATCGTTTGTATCGAGAAAGCTCGTTTTCTCTGTTCTTACGGAAATAGTCCAGATCACGCATCAATTCACGGACATTGTTGTTCTCTGCATCCAACATACGAATGTACTCGCTTGCCTGAAATTTTCGCATTGTTTGAAAACTAACAAAATCATTAAAAAAATTCAAGTGGAAATGGTGCATTGCTTAAGGACGCTTTGATTCATGCTATCCGGGTATCAAATCCATCCCTATGTGGATAAAAGTCCCGATTAGTACACGAGCCAACATTTGGGCGCTCTGGCACAAGCCTTTCCGCTTGCAATAGTATGAATGGGTGCTCGGTCCATCCCAAAACAGAGTTTGATCAACACCAGAACTTAGCTCATTATCAAAAAGAAAAGTGCCAAAGCTCAACGATAAGTCCTCGATTATGTGTTATCAGGGACCAATCGAGGACCAAACGGTACGGGTAGTAGCATCGTCTGACGATGCAAAAAAAATGGAATATCAGGGAAGGCATTAGTTGGAGGAAACAGGTGAAACATAATAAAAAGGAAATAGTATGAAACTGGAAAAGGAAAAAGACCGTTCATGAACTAGGTTAATGTGCCTAAAAGATTATGTAAGTGGGCCCGGTTTCCTCTGCCCGAAAACGGCGTAGCGTTCGTCGCACCCGATCGTGCGCGGTGGCGCGCTATTAAGGGAAAGGTACGAATTCCCAGTGCAAGGATAGGGTAGCTGCCGCGTTACCTTTGCCGCTTGCCGTGAGAATTCGGGGAAAAGTTACCGCACCCATGGGAGGACAACCAGTAATGTCATATTACGCCATTAATGTGAAAATGAAAGAAAGGAGGTAGTGAGAGAATATAGAGCAGTATATGCACTATACATATGCAGGTGCTTCTACTTACAACAACGTAAAGCTCAGGCTAATCAAAGATTTTCGAAATAAAAGTCAGAAGATTTGTCGTGAATTTTTGACAAGAAAACGACCAAAGTAAAAGTATCCAAAAATACAGTAAAAGTAGACAAAATAACCTTCTTTTGCAATTCGTGGAACCACAACGGACTAGAAGTGCTGACTTCAAAGCCCATCAATTTACTCAACTTTGCAGCTAATGCATCTTCTTCAAATGTAGGTTTATTCCAGTAGTGGAATTTTTTCACCGCTGATGTCCTTAACAAGGAGGTCGTTGGGATGGGACTAACAGGTGCAGCACTCGTCGGTATCCTGAACAAAAAACTTAATTTTTTTTTCTATTACAATGCAGCACACTGTATTTATGAGATCGAGTCACCTTGAATCCGTGCGAATCTTATCATCAGAACCTTCCTCTGCTCGCGATTTGGATCTTTCGATGAGCGGAGTTGAAGTTTGTCTACAATTGTGAATCATTATAAAATGCATAGAGTTGATATGTTGATATTTGTCGCTTGTTTTGTGATTAAAATGCCATGAAATTTTAGAAGGGTCATTTTGCTTACAACCTTTTCAAATTGTTTCTTACGAATTGCTAATCAATATGGGGTGGGGTGCAGTAGGATCGAAATTGTCGCGTTGCGGCGAGAGAGACGAGTAATGAAACAGCCGGTTAGAAATACAGAAACAAATGAACCATGGAATCATGTCTAAAATATTGATCGCACATCGATTGAGCTGCATGAAGAACGCTAGAGTTGTAATAACGGCGAAGCGCATGGTCCGCGACAGCCGATCGATAATATATGCAGCCAATCGATAATACAAACCGATCCTACTGCCCTTCTCCCATCAATATGTATCTATTGCCTGACAATCGCGCTCTATGCATCTGGGCTATTGGACGTGGGCAAATAGTTCTACAGTTAGAACGACAAACGATAAATGTGTTATCAGCGATTGTCTGTAGCTGGATAGGAAATCATACAGAGGAATGGATGAAACAGATTTCCGAGGGAACCGTTAAGGTCTAACAATAAGAATAAGACGTTGAAGAACAGAAAGTTATAGTGCTTACGTGGCAGAAGTCGATTTCGTTCTATCCTGCGGAGCCTTCGTCAATGTCGGTGGAGCTGAAAACTTTGGATATTCAAATAGCATACTTTAAATGGTTCTCTACCATTGGTTACTCTTGAGATATTGATAAATATGCTTAACTTTTTATTCCCGCAACAAAAAAAGATGTACTCCAGCATTCTGTTCTTCCAAGTTACCGCATTTTTGCGACTTCTTCGGAAGGGGAGACGGGCAGTAGGATCGGTTTTGTGTAATCGATTCACCGTGCGCGGCTGTCGCGGATCATCCGCTTCCCCGTTATTAGAACTCTAGCGTTCTTCATACAGCTTAATCGATATGCCATCATTATCTCAGGCATGATCCTACTGTAAGCCCTTTATCCCTGTCTTTCTAACCTGCTGCCGCATTCTGCTACATTCTTTCGCGCGCGGCGTCCCTCTCACCACGACGCGACAGCTTCGATCCTACTGCAGCACCCCCGGCGGAGGTATTGATTGAATAGTGAAGGTGTTCGCGTGTTTCCTCGTAATCATGCCGAAGAGTCATGACAACCATTTATCTGCTAACTTGTAGGCGCCGAGCGATTGAAAATTTTTTGATTTAAACGCACGATCACACTAAAAATGGCTTCTGAGATTTCTCCCCGAAATGAACCCGTGACCTTCAAGGATAGCCTAATAGACGTTATCGGGTCGCGAAACAGTCGAGATAGGGCATTATGCGGGCCCTTAAAATCGGCTTAGCCGACGCACACACTCAAGGCGGGCGAGTTGTTGAGCCTTAAACGCTATGGAGGTTGCATCATTTGCACCGGGACCCACACCATACACCAAGGCGGTCTACGGACTACTTGAACTCGGTCCTGTTAAAGACACAGTTACGATGGAAGGGACTCATGAGTTATCCCGCTAGGATGAATTTATGGTCATCTCGTGTACTCCAACGATTGTTCCATGCAGACGAGTTCAATGGCATTGTAGAAGCTGTACCATTAATATGGGAGTCCACGTAGGAAGCTCTAGCCACGTCTAATCGCCACTGATGCCTACTGCTGTGGGTGTATACAAACCATTTCTGGTCTCTACTGGTTAGGTTGCCGAGTTGGGCACATGTGGGCAGGGATGCCACGTAGTCCGAGCGGGCATTCTTCCCAATTCGAGGCTGAATGAATTCAGAATATCAATAGCGTGCTGAATGAATATGCGGTCTATGTCATGACTTGCGGTGGCTAGCCGATGTACAAGTCAGTGCTTCTTTCCTCCAAGACGGATCCGGTACCAATAAACTGACGCCGGAAAATGGAAGGTTTTATGGCCTAGGCGGACATCGATCCGGGAATCGAACCATGACCATGCATGCGTGATATTGCGCCACTTGCCAATTCAACATTATTTATCGTGAGAATAAGAGAAAATTTAGGATTACAGAAAAAATGCATATAAAATTGTAAGAGGAAATGTGAAATGTTCTATATACTCACAACTTATCGAACGTGCTCTAGGAGGGGCAAGTTTCACACGAACGGGAAGACGTGGCTTCTTCGATGGACTGAAAAAATCTGAGTTTGTGAGCCAGTATTCTCAGCACGGAATAATTGTTTGTTTTAGAACAATCATGATAGTACCGAGACCTTTGTCTACATGAGTATTTTTCGAACACGATCGAAGACCCCAAATAATTTGGCCTTTTGAGCTTGTATTCACCCCTCGCCGATGGTGCGATGACTGATGCAAGGGCTTCTCATTAGCATATTCATCTACTCTGTGATTCCCTTCCCTGGCAGTGACCAAGAAGAATATCGAATACGCACCCAACAAGAAATGATTACACTGTGGTGGCGCCAGGAATTCGCTAGCCGGTAATTTTATGGCTATCCCTACACTACAATTCATTGGCGTCCCGACTAACTGTAAATAAACCAGCACTAAATAAATGGCCAACCATTCATGGTACACATGAATTAGCGGGCCCCTCAGAAACTCTTTTATTTGCTTATCATTGATGAATAATAGTTCTGGCTGGGACCTTGTCAGAACCGCCGACGTGGCGCAACGCGGGATGACCCAGTTCTACACAAAGGATGCAATGGCCCTTCTTGTCCACATACAGTTGAAGCCGGGGCTTTTGTACAATAACAGTGAGCAAGTACTGACACAGATGCATAAGGAGTATAAATAGGTCAGCTGTTTACCTTGGAACTGAACTCCGCTCATCACAGTCCTTCACAAATGCACTACTGCTCTCCGCCGACCTAAAATCGGCACTGGAGGCATGAAACGGATGCATTGATATCAAAAAACTTACCTCCTGAGCGATGTTGCCTTCTTTTCACATGCAACCGATGGAGTTTTGACGACTTTGCAGGGGATATCTCTCCGAATTACAATCTTTATAGACTGTTTAGAAGAATCAGAAGTTGTGGACACAACTGACACTGTTCTTTTCCGTTGTTCTCCATCTCTGATCTTCACAGACTCTTCTGGCTTGTCATCTGACAAAGATGCAGGCCTGCTTGATTCACCACTCCGATGGCTTTTCCTCTTGACCTTCACTTTTCTTCTGCTCTTCTTTTTAGGGGAAAGTAGTGTGGGGACAGCCATACTTTGTTTGTACACGGGACTTTCTTCATCCTTCTTTGTGGTAGTGCCACTTGGACTTTCCGGTTCAGCGTTCTCTTCTTTCTCTTCTGTTTCTTTGGGTATTATTCTGCCAGAACGCAGGAATGAGGTCAGGCTTGTGAGACTGGATTCCATAATGTCCTTCAAAGAAGCTACAGACACTGAGGTCGTTAGAAGCAAAGGGCCGTATCTGAAATATGCAAAGCAATAATACAATATGACTTTATCGATCAATTCAAACCCCTGAGTAAAAGTTTATGTTTGAATTTGCATGGGCACACGCAGCTACAATGCTAATGTAATGAGCGAAGGGCCGAGGAACCACGTCGTATTGGGTTGATTGGACTCCGTACTAGCCAAATGAAAGCTTCTACATCCCCAGGGTCAATTGAATAGTACGCAATTTCATTGAAAGACGGGATGAAAGGGAATTTGAGTAGCTGTTTACTCGAATAGCGCTTCTCTCACGTATAGTGTAGTGCGAATGAGCACAAGCACCTCCAAGACCCCAGAAGTTCTAAAGGCGTAGTCAATGATGAAAATGGTTTTTAAGATTGCCTCTAAAACGAAGTTGGCCCCAAGGATAGCATATGCGACACCAATCGATCAAAAAATGACCTTACAGGCTCCAAAACTGGCTTGGCGGAAATGCACACCCAAAAACGCCGTGTTACGGTGGTCTTGCTAAGGCTGCACCATTCACAATGAAGCGTTGGAACGCCGACGAATAGTACGCCTATGTGGGAGACATCAAGACGGTTACAGACATATAGTCTCGTACAACCCTATTGCTCGCTACTCTTTTGAAAACTTTTATTTCCCAAAATCCACTGATTTTCGCGCTATTCCGCACCGCAACTTCCTTTTCTCACTTAAGAATAACCGTGAACTGTGCTTTTAAACGCACAAAAAACTATAGCGTCAGATAGGAGCAATCCCAAAGTCAGGGTAAAAGGGCGGGGAGAGGAATTTTTTTACAGAGTCGAAGTCACTAGCGACGGTTTGAGGATTAGCGTCAGGATGATTCAGTCCGAGAGAGGAGGATGAACGGGATATACTTCTGAAGCTTTTGCGAGTACGACCAAGGCAATTATCGTATCAATAAAGAGATGCTAGAGCAAACTTCAAGTGACAACTCACTTCGGCTCCTCAAATCTCCCATACTTCCCACTGACACGTTGCGTAACTTCCAGGAGGCCACCTCGATCTTTACGAAGGGCCATCTCGAGTTTCTTGCTGTACACGACGGGGCTAGTTGCAGTGATCGATTCCACAGGATGGACATCTGAGGGGGAAGAGAGGCTCCAACTAGTTTCGAACGACCTCACATTTACTTCATGGAAATCTTCTTTTAGATGGAATGTAGCAGTTTCTTCCTCCATCTCAACGGGTTCAGCTTGACAGCAACTTGAATCCTGTTCAGTGACGAACTGTTCTTCTAGCTCACTATCCTTTTCCTCCAAAGCGCTCTCATTAAATGTCCTCGTGTTTCTGCTATATTGAGCAGTAGAGAGGGTAGCGACGCTGTCGGGATAAATATCGGAGCATTCCATGACGCTATCGGAATAAATGTTGGAGGAATCGGCAACAGCATCTGAATAAAGGAAATGTTTGTCCAAGTTATGTCTAGGTAAACTCGAGGGGACTTGCCTGATTCCTCCGGAATCCAGTCATGGCCATCGCATAAGTACTGGGAATACTGGTATTCTTGGATCTAAAAAAAAACAAGTATGACAACAGTATGAAAAAAAGTGAATTGAAAACAATCTAAATGAAGAAATTCCTACATAATGAAAAGGTTCTGTCGGGGAATGTTGGTATACTGGTGTTGCTCCCTTTTCCGAATCACACGATGATATCCCACTATCGTCAGACGCTTTTCTATCTGGAAGTTGACATTTTAAAAGCGTTCATGTAATATAACCGTATAAACACAAAAAGGATCTCTCCGTTTTGTGGTACCAGTCGGGCCGGCCGGCTAACGCCGGGCTTCCCTCCTTCTTATGGTGTCACCCGGCTTCGCCGGGCGCTCCTTCTTCCTGTGAGAAATTTGCTATGCGTAAATAATACTTCGGATTCTCCTTTTTCTTTGAAAGATCTACACCCTCAGTATTAGCTCCTAACTAGGAGCGATTTTTTCTGTAAGCCATCTTCGCTGTGTCCGAATAGAACATCGCATAATATCACAAAGACGTTTATTCAGAGAAAAAAGTATTCAGAGACTTCATCGCGACTGAGTCTACTATGTTAGCTACCATAAATGCTCCCAGCCAACTCCTTGTGCCTTCAAGTTTCAACGGCCTTGGTCCGAACTAACAGTATTTGTACACGCCGAGCCTTTTGATGCGGAGTTTAGTCTTGCAATCTATCATCAGTATTCCTATCCTGCCTCCTGTATTCCTACCAAGTTTGGTCGCTGTAGGTCCAATTTGACATTTCTCTGCAAGCCCCGTCCCTGAAGGAGTTATGATTTTCCGCTCGAACCCCACCCATTGTGGGCAGAGTCCGCTCACCATAAGTGTTCCCATCCCGCCGCCTGTACTCCTACCAAATTTTAAAGCTCTAGGTCCACGGGGTCAGGGGTTATGAATTTTCGCCCAAACCCGTCCAGTGTGGGCAGAGTTCGAACCTGCCACTCAACATAAGTGTTCCCATCCTGCCGCCTGTACTCCTACCAAATTTTACGCTCTAGATGCAAGTTTAAGTTTTTCACACAAACTCCGCCCTCGTGGGCGGAGTCCGGTCCTGCCGCCCACCATAAGTGCTCCCATCCTGCCTCCTGTGCTCGGGCCAAATTTGAACTTTCTAGGTCCACAGGGGCAGGAGTTATGAATTTCTGCCCAAACCCCGCTCATTGCGGGCGGAGCTCAATTGTGCCACCCATTATAAGCGTTCCCATCCTATTTTGGGTATTCCTACCAAATTTGGACGCTCTAGGTTCACGGAGACTGCAGTTATGATTTTCCGCACAAACCCCGCCCCCTGTAGGCGGAGTCTGGCCCCGCCACCCACCATTAGTGTTCCTATGTTGCCGCCTGTACTCCTACCAAATTTGAACACTCTAAGTCGACGGGAACCGGAGTTATGAATTTCCGGTCAAACACACAACTACACACACACACAGACAAACCAACAGACACACTTAGCGCGTTATATATAGTAGGATCACAGAGGCCTTTCATATTTTCTGATGACCAAATGTCAAGGGTGTAACGTCGTTAAATTTGATACTGTACGTTCTTAAAAGGACCAATCTATGACGGAAATGGTTTCTGAGATCTCCTTCTCTCCTACTAGGAGCTATCCTTTGCCCACAAATATACTTTCCCACATGGAGCATCACCGGGTTCAATTAGGGTGCAAAAAGGGTTGAAGTGCCGGTCACACCCAGAAGCGGCCGTGTTTTAGCGGCCTTGTACAGGTTGCACTATTCGCATTAGAGGGCGATTGTTGAAAATTCAAGCGACTGATCATCCATGCCCCTTATCAATGGCAATAGTGAAAAGCAATTTTCAGTAGTAGGGACCCTGCATCCATCTTTCTAAGCAGCCGCACTTAACCGTAAGCTCGTCCGAACCCATCTTTTGTCTCGCACAACTTCCAAAGTTGATTGCTTTAGGACGCTTCATATTTTGCGAATTGTGCAGATTTCCACTTTTTCTCCGGGACCGATGCACTATTCTGTACCAGCCCTTCCGTTCATTAACTTGAAGTTCTCATAATTACCCTAAAATTCCATAGATAAGAGCGGTTTAATCTACCGGTGAAAATGAATTGGAAAAAATTGAAATTGAATG
>UZAF01018030.1:0-15390 GCA_900617895.1 Haemonchus placei | reverse complement strand
TCCATCCATCAAGTTAGAGGGGTGACTGCATTCAATTTCAATTTTTTCCAATTCATTTTTCATCGGTAAATTAGACCGCTCTTATCTATGGAATTTTAGGGTACTGTGAACCGTGTATTTGAGGAACATTTCCATTGAAAAGCTTCCGTCTCGCACGGACCCAGTACATGTTTTGTAGTAATGTAGAAAGAGTGGTTGTCATTGTTCTGTGTTCTTGCTAGCACATTGTAGGGTATGTCCCTGGCACGACTCACAAGTTGGGAAAGCAAAGAACCCGCGTGAAGCATGACATATCACGCGGCAAGTGATCGTTGGTTGGTGATTACGCCGTAAGCTTCTTTCATTAATCATCTGACGAACCATTACGCGAGACACCTATTTTTAATGACTGGAGAGACATGTAACTATCAACTTCAAGAAGCAACACCTCAGAAACGTCTTTAGTGTGATCGTTGCGCGAAAGCTCTGAACAAAAGCAGTGATTTGCTCAAAGCCTCTAGAGGATGAATGGCCAACATGTTGAACAACATCAACTTGCATAAGAGGATTGAATGGAGTTGTTAAGGCCGCCTGCTCAATTTAGTCGATAACCAACAGGTATTCTCAAGATAATATCGAAAAATTTGGGCTGCTACTTCCTGAGAGAATATTTCACCTTTTCTTGGTATACTCAAAATTTCAACTTTAAATCTTTCAGAGAGCGATTTCATTACATTTCATTTCATTACACCAACATCCCTTTTAGTGGGGTTTTAGATGAGAATGAGAACCTTCTTAGTAAAGGCAACGCCGATGCCAGTCAAGAACTGAAGTTAGCCATGTATACGCGGGTGTGGCACAGTTGAATCGGAAATTGGCGCTCCGCGGCAAGGGCGACGTCGCGCGCGAAGGAATGTGGCAGAATGAGCCAGCGAGTAAGAAATACAAGAGTACCAGGAGTAACAGTGAAATTGAGGCAAAAATAATAATCACGACAATCGATAGGGTTCGCGACTGCCGCGTACGGCGAATCGATTTCACGAAACCGATTCAACTGCCCATTTCCTGATACGCTCCTATATACGCCATTTCAATGAGTTTCAAAAGCTTACAATGATTCCGACAATTCTCAAGATTCTGAGCGCACGTTGTGTGATTTTGCTTTAACCTGGCGAATCTAACTCCGTGCCTTTGACCAGAAAATCAGCCTTCAACGAAACCCGGGCTTGTTTGTAAGGACATTGCCCAACTTACTTGGAAATTAGTTACTGTCAATTAGAAATGTGTAAACATACCGCTCAAAGGTTTTTCCTCAGCAATATCGAAAAAGGTTTGCGGCGTTGTCTTGAGACTTGACGTGATTCCAGGCCGTTTTGTTGATGGAAGTTTTGGTGGAGGTCGAGCAAATTTCATTTTTCGAACCTGAAACATACCTGTACAGTAGTTGTGCTAAAAACTGACTATTTGATGATCATATGTACAGTGAAACGATCACCAAAGACATATATCCGCTTTGAGGTCGTTGTAGTTGTAAAAAAGGAAAAAACGACTGCGAGGAATACCCGGAGCGGAGCCGAGGAAACCTGCCACGTTGGAGTTAGGCAGGGCCGAAACTGACAACGAGAAACCGCTCGGGAGTTCTGCACCTAGTTAACATGAAAGAACGGGAATTCACCTGTTATCCCTGTTAAAATCACAATCACCCCGAATCAGCCATAGAAGGTGGCTTCCACGGATTTGGGAGGGATCGGGACAGTTAATTGTTAGTGTAGGAATGAAGGGGTGAGGGAACAGACGATGATCAGTCCCTTCGGAATGCACTATACATAGTATACATACATCGAAATGTCGTTCAAATATCATTAAATCATTTGAATGGGTATATCGCTCGGACAATGACATCAGCAACCAGCACACACGCCATCGTTTTTATCCTCAGAAACAATACCTACATCAACCATGAAACCAAGTAGGATCTAGAGGTAGCCCTAGCTATGACGTACACGATATGAGAAAGTGAGGTGCCGTATCTTTCCTGGAACGGTCTGTTCAGGAGATAGCTCCGACATCTGTCCCATGATAAGTCAAGAAGCGAATGAACCTTCGGAATCGAGGGCGCAGTGGTAGGAATAGTTATCGAGATTTCCTACCCGTACGAATCTCTGCTGTACGGGGTTGCTACAGGGGGTACTGTTGGGTCAAAAAAGGCCTAGATAGGCGCAATTAAAGCTCAGAAATTGGCTACTTCGAAGGTCACGTCCACGGTCCTGTGTTCTAAGGGCCATGTAGAGGCTGCACCATTCACTGTGGAGCGCATATGTGGAAAACTCTAACTCGTTGAAGCTGATCGTTTGGAGCATTGATCTTTGGTCATAGTGGAGGCATTTACTCCAACAGGGATGCTCTAGTCAGCACGACTGAAAACTCGACCAAACACCCCTTTCCCTGTCACCATCTCAAACAACCCCAAGTTTGTCTAGTTTCAAGATATGTACCTTAAACTTTCGCAAATTTAATGGGTTTCCTGCTTATTTCAGCACCAGTGCACTACCCTAGACAAATGTTTAGGATACTTGGCAAAGAATACTTCAAAGTCATTGTAATTTGTATCCTTGGATACATTAAAAATTTCATGTCATTTGGTTGTCCGAAAAATAACACATTTATGCTGAATGGGTGAATGGAACTGACGAGGTACGTCAGTATGTATGGAGGGCTTAATCACTTTCTCGTTAACCGGCGTTTCGTATACGAGGTTGCCGACAAACTGATTAAAAGTGGGCGAGGGACATTTTGAAGCACAGCATCAATTTGTCACTTGACATAAATTTGGATAAATAAAGTATAGACAAGAATAATCGAACAAAAAAAAGCAAATGGTCTGTGGTGTCAACATCATAAACTCAGCCATCAAATACCTGAGATCTGCGTTGATTTAGTTCAGCTTCGCACCACCAAATAAACAAACCATTTCTGTTTTGACTGGGTTTTCCCTCTCACAACCTTAATTGACTAAAACTGTTTGATTGATAGCTTTTGATGAAAACTATAAACACGTCCCATCAACATTATCTTCACTATCTTGGCTTGTCCCCGTTTACCGAGAAGCTGAGGAACTTGCAGTGCTCCATAATGTTTACAGGGCTCGATTCTTGACCGATGACGTCATTCACTCGCCATTAGTAACAAAAACACCAGGATGTTATTTCCAATGCAGGACACGAACGTCATATCGACTTGCCCGAAAGGGGATGAAAGGGAAGGCTTATATGCCCCCATTCAGAGAATGAACAGACCCTCCGCAAAGATAATGGTAAAAGATAAGGGTTGCTGAGGATCACCAAAGTTATTTAGAAGCTGATCATGAAGAATTCCCTGGGAATGGAGATGATAATGAAGAAATCCCTAGGAACGGAAAGTTCGAAATCTGAAATATTCAATATGAAGGGTTTCGTACAGTACAAAGGCTAGCGACTAGAAATTAGAGAGGAATCACCAAATATCTGCAGTATTTCTCATTATCTCGACTACAATGCGGCTATATTACTGACAAGTATTATAAGATATTTGGCGATACCTCTCTGATCTCGTTCAGACCCTCCCATCGGTACAAACCTGAGGCACATCTAGAGCCTCGAGTGTGCTCGAAAACTGTATCAATAAGGGATTGCAAACGGAACTTGAACATTTCAAACCCCACAGTTTCCGTACAAATTTCAGTTTTTGAGGTGTTCCATGGTGACTCCCATCGGAGTTTTTCTGATTTCGATTCCATTAATTCAATTTCATTTCTTCGCTAACTAAGCTGGTCTAATTCGAGTTCTCCCCCCTCCCCCGGATGCTCAAATTTGACCGACTAACCAACCTAGAACGTCAGCCTTTATAGCAACTGACGTTCGAAATGTGAGGGGCATCCATCATAACGTAGTGTGAATGTATTCGAACATTCTACGGTTTGATGGGCACTCGTAAAACCCTACGAATCTTTCACGACTTTTTTTTCTGGGCCCCCATACCTTTTCACTTGTTAGACTGGTTTCTTAAACTGGTAACTGAAAGCTGTTATATGGAACATAAAAACTATTCTCATTCATTCGAAGGCGAATTGGTTGAGGAGAACACGCTCATAAAAACAATTATACATGTAAGCAAAACCAACCTTTTCATTCAGGCGAGCCTTTTCTTCTTCGGTGAATGGCACAATGCGAATGTCATCATCTTCGTCCATACTTTTATAATGCACAAAATGAGATCATCTGAAATAAGTATTAATAATGATTGTACTGGACCTCTAGTAAATGACTAAGCGATTACAAATGACGCGTGTAATCGACGAAGGGCGTGTCGCCCGGCTAATCTTTACTAGTTGTCTCGGCACGGTATGTCGCGCGTAGAGACAACCAGTAAAGATTCGTCGCGCGACATGCCGTTTCCGAATGAGCGAATCGAGGGCAAAGCCACACGTCTGGCAATGAAAAATAAATTTTCTAAATCACACTGAAGGTCAAAAAGAGAAGTTTAATGACTTCGATACCAACAAAATCGAAAGGTTCCGCTAGAAAGGGCCATTCACCAGAACTAGTGCCAGCTTTAAGATTGGACTTTTCATAGAATCCAAAAGGAATCTGGAATCACCAAGCGCATGAAGACTGCTGTCTTTCGTGTGAGGAGGCTCGTCCACAAAAGGGTTTAGTTAGTATTATTAGCAGCAGTATGCTGAAAACTCTCTTACACGATAGCACTGCCCGTCGAGCTGCCTAAGCCACTAGATAAAAACAGCATTGATTTCTCTCCTATAACACATCCGCTGTAGTCGTTGCACCAGAAGTTTATTTTGTGATGATATCGCGATTTCCTCTTAATCAGGCGTTTAGGATATCACAGAGTGCTTGGGGAAACCTGCTTGGAGTTTCGAATCAGATAGATTTGGCTTATAACCAAACTCTGTTGACTTTACAGCCTTTTCGAAATGGATATCGATTTGTTCAAGTAAAGTCATTGTTCGTTGCGATGTTTGAGGCACAGTTTACGATAGAAGTTGTTCATGAGATTCCTCCCAGGATGAACCTGTGGCTCCTATGAGTAGTGCTTAGAACATTGTTGGGCCGAAAAAGGACGTGAAAATGGCGCAATAAGGTCTATAAAGCCGTTTTGGCCGAAATACACATCCAAAAAGGCAGTGTTATGATGGCTTTGTTAAGGCTGCGCCATTCACAATGAAGCGTTAGGACGCCGACAAATAGTACGCTAATGGGGAGACGCCCAGACGTTTACAGACGGCGAGGCATTCATACGAATGCAATCTGCAATCGACATATGCCTCCTTTATCTTTTTTCAATAGAATGGTATTTTATGCAATGGACTATGCCGTGAGCACTGTGAAGGCGCCCAATGGGAGGCAACTTTTGCCATTTGGAAGTCTGCAGCTCTTTACGCTAATGTGTCATCTAACAACTCGTCCAAATACCCTTTCCTTGCCTCTTCTGTCGTCGAACTCTCGCGCAACCACTTTTTACTACCTTTTTGAAGCCTAACAAACTCAAAAAACCGCCGATTTCCGCGCTTTTTACCCCACTTTTGCTTTTTTCTGCACCATAACTTTGATGGATTCAGTCTAGCCATATACCTCATCGTCAAATAAACCTTAAATATTGATAAGGGTAGGTAGCAGAGGATCATTCAACCTTGTAACAAAATTATCATCAAGAAAGCTCAAGGAGCGCACAAATGAACATTAGAAAGTAATCCACATGAAAGACTTGATATTTCAAAGGAAACGTAGCCATTATACAGAGCAATACAATCAGGTATTCGCAGAAGCAAACATTCCCCAGAACAAGATCCCGTTTCTGCAGCTAGAATAAGCCCTGTGCAGAAGATTATGTGGAAAGCTGCACAAGTCGAAAAACACCCAAAACCAGACATTAAGTCAATGAATCGGGGATAAGTTCAGGACTAGTCACTGGACTTCACGTCATAACAAAGCCATACTTACGAAAATGCCGGATTCATTCGAGTCAAGCTTGGACTCTTGTACAGGACCCTACTTCTTTGATCCATCCCACCGTTTCAGTAAAATCCCGACCCTACTGCAATGGGCAGCATCGCTGGCATCCGATCCTTTCTAATATTTTCAAATCGCTCTATAAGGCTATGACGAAAACATTCGGGCCATCAAGCACGTCGCAGGGGTAAACATCGGTGATTCGATGTGGAATATGTGTATAGCAAGCGGTCTGTTCCATTTTGAAGGGGCATATTAAGGCTTTAGTGATGACTCACAAGAGGTTTTTAGACGACCATAGATCGCAGACGGATGAACTGCAACCTATCGCCCTGAACCTTCTACTTTCAACCGGAAAAGGGATCTATGGATATTACCGTTCGACTTGCCATCTTCGACTACAACCATAGGGGCAAATGATGTTCGAGATGTTATTTCTCATTCTGAAAGCCTATTCAACGAACAATTAGGACCCGTCACCACAAAAAGAGCAGCGGAAATAGACGAGTCATCAGTTACGAAATTCGCGAGTCATGCTGACCTCATCAATCACATGAGATTCACTGCTTTAAGCCAACTCATTCTTTTTTGAATCATATCGACATTTAAAATATTGATATTTATATTTGAATGTCATTTATGTACGGACTACCATAAAATCTCCTAGAATTCTCCACCTCAATCCGGTAGCGCTGCCCTCAATTTCATGTATGTCGCAACCGATTTCGTAGTTTCCCCATTTTGTTTCGTAGATTTCGCTGTCAATTTCGCAATTTCTGAGTCCCATTGAGTAGGTTTCGCAACCATTTTCGCAAACTTTTGACTCATTTTCGTAAACTTCCTAGAATTCGTATAAGGATCATCACCATCTCCTAGGCCCTGAACAGTAAGCGGGTGGGTATGGTGCAGTAGGAACGAAATTGTCGCGCGCGGCAAGAGGGACACCGCGCGCGAAGGAGTATAGGAGAATGCAGCAGCAAGTAAGAAATACAGGAACAAAGGAACTAACAGTAGAATCATGACTAAAATAGGGATTGTATATCGATTGAGCTGTATGAAGAACGCTAGAGCCGGAATGAAGGCAATGGGAATGGTCCGTGACAGCCGCGTGCGACGAATCGATTAAGCAAAACCGATTCTACTGCCCGTCTCCCGTAAGCGGGTTACCTCTTACACGGCGAAGACCTACCTCAGGTCAACACGAAAGAGCTGTTTCTAGTTACTTAAAAGCAAGGAAACGGAAATGTCGTCTTGGTGATGAGCAATGTTCGATTTCATGAAGTTCAAGAAGGGGGGTGCATACACTTTTTGAACGAAGTCGATGAGAAATTTCAATGTAAAAATAGGATAAGAAATAAAAATTAAATTAAAAATAAAATAAAGAGGTAAAGACCTAGAAAAAGGTCAATTTAACGAAATTGACTGCAAAACTCACGAAAAGAACGGGAAAACTACGAAATTGGTTGCCGTAAAGATGAAATGGACAACAAAGTTTATGAATTGAGGTAGAAAACCCTCCAAAAAGAGAAAAACTGAGGGAAAAAACGAAACGGTCAGTATTCAAGTGGAGGATTTACGATGTTGTTATGTCCGCAGGTAACACTCTATTTGCTTGAAACTCAATTTTCGAATCTTCCAAAAATTGAAGGTAAAAAGGAAAAAAAGAAAAATTATTATTTATCTGGATTCTTCACAAACAGATTCCACTTCCTACTTGANTCACAATTAAGTAAGAGTATAGTATTTTGAGAACCCTGCAGTCCTATTGACTAACTCTTAGCTACAGTACCTACTATAAAAATCAACTGTTCAAAATACGTTGTTAGCAATAAAAGACTATCTGCCGCTCTTCTGTAGTAAGCTATGGAACCGGAGGAACCGGATACCATCTTGAACATCTGAATTACTTCAAGCCTCGTCTATGAAGCTAAGCTCAATGAGTAGATGCATCAACTGAGTACCGTTAAGCTTCTGCCTACACCGTAACAGCTAATAGTCCACAAAATCATGACAAACCTTTTTTTTACTTTTCTCTGAAGAATAAAAGGAGCTACCGTATTTGAAGACGGTAATACAAAACCCAGAAGTGACACAATTGCGAACACGATATCACATTTCAAGTTCGTGTCCATGCCAACAGGTCCAAAAATCGAGTTTTCAAGGTTGATCCCATACAAGGATCAGCAGTCCAGCTCCCGTATAAAGCTTCAATTGGGCGTGCAGTGTGGGTGGCCGTAGCACACGTCGATATCCTACTGACAAAGAGTCACAAGGTCCACGCCTAAGCAATTTACGCTTTCTAGACATCCCGTGCGGAGTGGCTAAACTCTCGAGACGTCACCTAGCCCATCGATCTCGGAACATAAAGTCTATTATTAGTTCCATAAGAAAGCTTGACCATCCGGCTGGCGACGTTCATGGTGTTCGTTTGACGTCAAGTGACATCCAAGTATCAGATTTCTATTTGTAAAACAAATTATTTGCCCTATTCACCATGCAACGACGATATGATCCCAGTGAACCTTTCGGCGCTGCTGAATACAAAGGACTCTCTGAATAGACGAGTAAAGTACCCGTATTAGGAGAGATTACGCGTTGAAATGATCAACACCCATACTAGCGCTAGCCATTGCCCCTCCATAAGCCACGGCCTGCGCCAGAATCAAGCCCTTACCAATTGAAGACAAAGGAAGGCCTGGGTGAAACTACAGCGAGGGGAATGAGAAGGGAGTACTGACGCGTTTATAAGAGTTCCTTATGCATCGCCTGCTAAATTGATTATCCACTCTGAGTCAGGGAGTCATAACGAACATCGCCAACGGACAAACTCTGCCTGCTTGACGGAGCGGAAACGCCTCCGATCTTATCACCTTGCCATTATCTAGTCGGGTGAAAAGGTTCTCGAAGCAAACTTCGAACGAAAGCAGTATTTACGGACTCGTGATGTCGCACGTAGCGATCTTTGGTGAGTAGGAGGAACCCACGGCGCCTCTCGTTGCTGAAGGGAAACTTTTCCAAAGGTCGAGGTTCCGTTCAGTACAGTCCCAATCTTACAAAAACTGTGTTATCACTAAGATACCTTCAGAATACAAAGGAATTCGTAGGTCTGGATGGGATCAGAACTACAAGCCGCATCAATGCGCCTCGAACCACGCAACCGCGCAACCTCCTTCCTCAATGCAAGTGATATTTACCTATTTATTTACTTATTTATACTACTGATTTGAGAGGCCTGACCAAATAAACAGTTATAGGTCAAATAGAACTTTCCAGAACAGTTGAAACAGCTTACATGCAGCGGAGGAATGTTGTTAACGATCGAGTGGATTCTTAAGGTTTCTGTTATTCTTGAGGAGTCCAGTACTCCTTTAGACTTCAGTAATACTCTGTATACATTGAAAGAGCCAACGAAACCTATAGGAACCGAAGCTACGTTAACCCTCCTTGGAGCCGCCTCATCTACTGTTTCGTACTGGATTCGTTCCACTTACGCTCCACTGGATATTGAGACTCAGGAAAATTGCGCATGCGGTTCTTGCAAGACCAAAAGGTTGCTTTCGTTTATGAATTTTATGACTTTTCCATGGATACGTGCAGATCACCATTGGAGACCAGTCATTCAATTTCTGACAATGAGACAGATTACCATCAAGCTAGATGCCTTATGATGGTTATCCCGTTCGTCGTGGATGAATAAGGGCTATAAAGCTTGACGGATCTCCAGGACATCGGACATGTACCTAGGTTATATACAGTTCCGGGCAATTCGATCAATGATTAGCTCTCATTATGTCAGAAAAGAATGACAGCCTACTCGGTTAGAACCGGATTCATTTATGTAAACCAGCGTTCCTGTCAGCCAGCCAGAGCTAAAGCAGCCAAGGGTAAAGTTATTGACGTCAACACAAATGTGGGCAAGCCTACTTACCCGACGTTATGTAGGCAAGTAGAGATTGAGACCGGTGAATACTATAGTGTTCACCGGTCTCAATTTCTACTTGCCTACATAACGACCCGGGAGCCGCATCGACTTGTAAGCCAGCCTTTATCCTTCCAATCTGTTTGCTACCCAATCCCGGACAGACGAACGCCTAAGCTCACACAGGGGACGAGTGTTGATCCGGAATTCGATCTCTGGACCGTAGCGGGGAAGAGTACGGCAATACGATTATCCAGCACATTTAAATGGATCTCCCCAGTCCCTCATCACTTTATATAAAGCACATGGGTCCATCTGCTCGTAGTTTGTCTGTTCAGTCGCAAAACTTTCCACAGCTATGATAAAGGCAGTGGTGATAAGGAAAACTCAATACAAATTGAGGCAGTAACAGGTAAAAGGAAGGTCTAAAGGCAGGTTGCTGTGGCGTGGTTCTTGCGATAGCACAGCATTGATTACAACATAGGTGTATAGTTCGCCGACCGGTGATTCCGATCAATCGATAGTTATTAAGCATGATCAGTAGAGTTGCTAGACAAATAATCACTACAAAGGGTACCGACAGGACATCACAGTACGATACTATCAATCAATACTCGTGATCCTCAAAAACCTTCCACCGCCACACACACACGGCACTGCGATCTTGAATCAGAAACATAAACAAGTACCATGAAAATTTTTATGGATNGCGATAGCACAGCATTGATTACAACATAGGTGTATAGTTCGCCGACCGGTGATTCCGATCAATCGATAGTTATTAAGCATGATCAGTAGAGTTGCTAGACAAATAATCACTACAAAGGGTACCGACAGGACATCACAGTACGATACTATCAATCAATACTCGTGATCCTCAAAAACCTTCCACCGCCACACACACACGGCACTGCGATCTTGAATCAGAAACATAAACAAGTACCATGAAAATTTTTATGGATTTTTGTACAAAAAAAAATTTTGAAAAGTTTGCGGATCGACCTTAAATTTTTATCGCTTCTTTTTACAAAAAAAGAGCCGTCGGTAGCAGAGAAAAACGATGTACTCCATGAAGGCATACTGGAGAAGGCGGTGTAGAGGCAAGCGGCGCACTGTCACGCGCATGGTCACGAGTAAGAATTGATATATCATTGATATATCCGCTTGAACCGACCAAGCCTTCCATCCATCCGGAGTCGGTAAATTGGTACCAGGCTCGTCTGAGAGGATAAAAGCCCTGACTTGAATATCGTCTGGCCACCGCAAGTCATTGTATACGACACAACGCATTCAAACGCCACTACGATTTTAAATGGAAGTCGAGTTGGGGGCGCATCCCACAGACGAGATTGATTAACGCCAAAAGATTTTATACTTTACTATGATTTATATACAACTATGTATATCAACTTCAAATCAACTCAAAAAATTTCGAAAAAGAAGTCCAAAAAAATCCGTAAGACTTGGCACGGGAACTGGGCGTAGTTCCTTTAAGATCATTCTTATAAGAGAGCACTAGGCATTCTCATGCAATCTCATTCACCTCTGATCTCTGGCCTTGTTCGCGGGTGGATTTCCTGCGTTTGTGAGGAACTCTAGCGAGCAGAAAGGTCTCGAGAATTCAGCTCAAAAACTACCTTCAAAGAAAGTTAACGATTATAAAGTTAGATAGTTACTCTCAAAGACATTTTCAATTCACTTAATCATGTACACAGAGTTTCCTACCCTATAGGGTCTTGCCCAGTTTGAGAACATCCCTCTTCNCCGTTAGAGAAAATTAACGCTCATAAAAAAAGTAGATACTCTCAAAGACATTTTCGATTCACTTAATCATGTACACAAAATTTCCTACCCTGCAGGGCCTTGCCAGTTTGAGAACGTCCCTCTTTGACTGGGTCGAATGAACCGTAGCGACATGTGCCTCAGTGCTGTCATTGCCAAGCACTCAGGTTGCGAAACATATGCACTCCTTTTGAATAACTAGTGAATTGACTTTCACAAAAAGAAGGCAAACCAATTCAAACATGGCCTTCGGAGCAGCTACAGAAAAAATCTCTCCCGCCCCTCACATTAGTCTACCAGCTATGGTCCCAAAACTGCCTTCTGCTTTGGGTGAGATATAAATTTGAACATTGTCATCAATCAAAAATTCTCGAAGAACATACGATTGAAGCCTGGTCCTTCATTTTCAAAAGTGCTATGATCATGAACTTTTCGAAGAAGCAGGAACGAAACGAAAGTGGTGGTGAGATGAGCGATTTCAGCTTCTGTTTCACTAAAATTTTCTAAAGAAGCAAGATACTTTCAAAAGTACTTAGGATGTTATAAAATATTCTGGAATTCTGTTGACGTTGATCAATTCCATCGGAGGTTTGCCGACGAGTTGGACGCCCATTCAGAATCGTAATGACATTTTGAATGCGTGAGTGGTCCATTCAAAGACTTGCGCTGGTCTGCCGATGTACAAGTCTGTGTTTTCCTTCTTCCCGACGAGTGTGGTGCCATTCACATGGCCGTAGCCCCGGACCACGGTGCAACACATGAAGGTTGATCAATCCGTTCCTGCCTTATGACGAAGGATAAGGCACAAAAACGATGGTGTTGGACGGTCCTTTTTGGGCGCGCCCCTAGACTGGGCTTCCATTTAGGTTCGCAGTAACGTTTGAATGCGTATTCTATCGATACAACAACTTTTGGTGTTCAGTCGATACATACGAGAATACGCCCATTCAGAATCGTAGTGGCATTTTGAAGTGGCCCTCATACTGCTTAACCGACTCCGAAGGGAGGCTAGTTTGGCTTTGACGGATAGCCGGACTACGCTTGTATGATAACGCGCTCGCCTACCCGCAGTGTAATATACCGAAAGCGATCTAGGCTTAGGACAGTAAGGCCTTCTATTTACGCTTGGAGGAAGGACATGCCAAAGAAAACGGAACCGAACTCTTTTTGTCAAAGGAACTGGAACCGAACACCCCTATTGAATTGAAAAGCGGGGTACTTGGGAAATTGTCGCTGTGAGACCGCATGTACAATTTTGATTCAGGAAATCTCTTCGGGTGAGATGAAGGACTTTTCAAGTGTCGTTGATATCCGCGACAACTCGACCTCTCCGCTCATCTAGATAATAATCGAAAAGAGGAAGAGTCGGAGATGTCCGTTTCTACTTACTTGCAGCACATCCTGAGTGATCCGCCGTAATGCATAAAAGACTCTTTGAAGGCCTTGCCCTCTAGCACCCGCTATGCGCCTTTGATAATCTTACATAATACTTCACTATACCATTTGGTAAGTCATGATAAGCCTTGCCCAGAGGGCATGGTCCTTGTAGAACCTAACCGTAGAGGTTGAAAGCAGTTCGTTTATCTAGCGGCAGGCGTTCCCTGGGTATGGTCTTACTTATCATAGGAAAACCATCTACTCCACCATTGTACTATAGGTGCTGTGTAGCTGAAAGGCATTGGCCATTCAAATGGCTTTTTACGGCGCCCACGGCCGATTCATATGCATTCATCGTACACAAGTGGACATCATGCTATCGTGGGGAAAAAGAGAGATTCATGGCGACGGTGACATTCGTACTCTTATGCCCGAAAGAATTTGAAGAAGAGAAGTCAGAATGTGGGCAGACGAGAGCGTCCGGGGGAAAACATTCCCATTTGTATGTAGTATAAGCATCGATTTCGTGTTTACAAATGTTACTCGTTTTTGTTTGATCTGGTGACAGCTGAAGTCACCAAATCCAACAAACAATTCGGAGGTCAGCACCTGCCTTACCTCGGATCCTGGCATTCTATAGAAAACTGCCCTTCTCATTCTTAGAAAGGAGGCCGGCCAGATTTCTTTCTCACTCTTTGGAGGGGACGACAGACCAGGGGGCCATTGGAGACTAACAACAAACCAAGGCCTCATCAAACAACAGAGCAATGAAGCGTGAACGTCACTCTAAGGCCTCATAGGCAAGGCTTCATTGGAGAAGTCCCTGGAAACCTAAACTGGGCAGCTTTCTCTTACTTTGCAGTTGAGGGAGAATAACGTTTCTCCACAAATAGTTGGGAACGGTAAGGCAATGAATCAATGAGCACGTTCCACAACCCAACACATCGAATTCAATCTGATGACTTCCGGCCACAATACACCTGTCTTCGTGTTAAAAAAAAACCTTAGCAATGGGTAGTAATTACTCAATCCACGCTCTACACCATGAAAATTCTCTGGCGGATTGAAAATGAAAACGAAATATTGCAGAAAATTACGATCGCACAGGATTTTCTTTTAAAAAACGGATAAAAATTGGTAGAAAAAATCAAGCAGTCGCAAATCCCTTACGGGCTTGCCCACATGTATGTATGGACACTACAGAAGGTTTTGCTTTCTAATTTGAGGGCGCAAATTGAATTGGAGGATCGGTAAACATGCCCTTTTCAACGATCGATCTCAGTTTTTGTTGAGATCAGATGGTGCCCAGGATTATCAGCAGCGAAAACACATTCGAAGGACTGCATAATATCAACCAATGACTAACATATTTCTACAAATGCACGTACATTACCACGCTGAAATACTGGCTATGACATTTACAACGGAAATTCGATGAGAAGCCTCCATACCTCTGAGCAAAAGGAATACAGCCGCGTAGTTGCCCTCTTCCTTGTTTAGAGGCACAGTTCACGATAATTCCGAGGTATCTAGCTCGAGTAATGTAATGTAAGTTACGACGCAGAATAATGTAAAAATGCGAAAATTGGCGGAATGTAATGTAAGTTACGACGCAGAATAATGTAAAAATGCGAAAATTGGCGGATTCAAGTAATGTAAAGATTTAGAAAAGCAGCAGTGAGCTGTACGAGATTCTGTGTCTCTAACTGTCTGGGTGTCTCCCTCATTACCGTACTATCTGTCAGCGTCCTAGCGCTCCATTGTGTATGGTGCATTCATCACAAGGCCGTGATAAAGCGGCCACTCTTGGGTGTGCACGCCGGCTAAGTCGGTTTTGTTGTCCTTTTAACGCCCTATCGATGTAGTTTTTGATCGGGTAATGTCCCAGTGCTATCCCAGGTTCATCCTGGTGGCAAATCTCAAAAACCAATTTTATTGTTAATTGTGCCTCAACTGTATAGAGGATTCTTCCGAAGACTCGAAGCACCAGCACTGCTCGATTAAAACATTACCAAAATGCTACCTCCGTCGCTCACGAGCCAAATCGCGGACTATGAAAGCAGCCAAGGGAGTAGTTTTCCTAAAAATAATTATAGAAAGCTACTTTTCGAGAATTAATCTCTCAGTCAATTTCGGCAAGAAGTAAAGAGTGACTAACTGTGAAAGTTTATAATTTTCTCCAAAAAAGGGATTCAAATAAATTGTTAGCGAGCACTTATCATGATGACTCGGAGGTTACTAGCTGATAAAAAATAAGTTAGAATTCCAAACAGGAAGGGCCTTACAATGTCTGAACGCCCCCCGTCTTCCCTTTCCTTCCCTTTCTCT
>UZAF01018029.1:22734-38106 GCA_900617895.1 Haemonchus placei | reverse complement strand
AATCTATCCCGTTCTCGGAATCCCAGCATATCCTGGGATTCCGAGAACAGGATAGATCAACATCAAGAGGGATCCTAGGATGTGTGAGGTGTGTTGCTTGCCTACACCACCTCCTTACATTAGATTACTTAGCTCATATCTTTTTGAAGAAATCGTCTTGCAGTATGTGCTTCGAATGAACGTCATTCGTAGGCCATGTAGAGACGCTTTATACCGAAAAATCCCTTTCAATTTTTCGGCATAAAGCGTCTCTACACTGGCTTACGAATGACGTTCATTCGTAGCACATACTGCAAACACGGTTCATTAAAAATTTGAGCCGATTTTGTTTTTGAGGCCTAAAAGCGACGTGGGTTTTATACCTGTGCACATGAACTCTCATGCGATCCAGAAACACTAGCGGAAGCCAGGGGAAATTCTTCAAGGAGGGCAAATTCTGCCCCTGCTTTTCTTTTCACTTTCGAAAATTCCAGGTTTTTCGGTACGATGCGTGATACTACGGTATTCCAGTAAGGACAATCATTTTAGGTAGATTCAGTAGATTCAGCTAAAACCAGGGGATCAAACTTACCGTTTCCGCCCCATTGCCTTCTTGTGAATGAAGACGCTCTCGATTACATGCTATGAAGACGATTTATGAACCATTCATCGAGAAGACTGCTTTTCATGGAATTTATTGCCGTGAAAGTAGAAAATGGCAGTTTTCAAGCGAATGACACTTGGAAGGATTATCCGCTTAGGAAACAATCCTTTGCATAAGAATAGTCCCTCGCCCACCACAGGACCGACATACACTCGAAAAGGGACTGAAGTGGGCAAAGTTCCTCTGCATCAAATGCAATTGCATGAAGAACCTCAATAGAATTCAATTTGAAGCCATTCAAAAGAGCTTTTGAACATTCTTATTTCTACCAGGCCGAAAACGAAATTCATGTCCAAGTTCGATTTACACGGAACCAGAATGTGCTATGAATCTGCATTTTTGAAATTTTTCCTACTAAACTGAAAAAGAAAAATGAAAAAAGAATGAATCGTTTGCAGCAAATCTCACGCACCACTATGCTGTGCCAGTAAAATAGTAAAGTAGCACCTAAGTTCAGTAAAAATCAGTCTTTTGGTCAAACCTGAAGCTCGAATCAAAGTGGTACGGTGAGTAAGCGGGCACGACCATTGAAAGGAGCACTAAGTCCAGGTACTAGAGACTGTAACCCCCGATGTTTCCGTGAATAAAGAAGAAGACTGTTGACTACTCGATAAGCATAACCTGCATCACCTGTCGTCCAAATGTTCAAATGAGCCCCACTGACGTCTACTCCGTCCCTGCTGCCAGCAAAAGTAGGCTTAGGGTGAGCCCTCATTGAAGTGACATAAAGCATACCATTCCTTTTGTTGAGGGCTCTGATGAGGATGTCAGAAAATCATCTAGGCTGCTGGTGGCTGCCCTGGTGATCCTTTCCCGTCCCAAAAAACTCGGTCAATAACCTCTGTGGTTTAGTGACCATCACAAAATCTCATGACATGCTGGGCTAACCTGATCGGTGGTTTCTTGAGGAAAACTTGAAAATCATATCCGTATCAAATAAGCAGCATAATGCTCAGTGAATTTGCCGACAGAGAAGCATCCCCCGAAGGCTCGATGGAGTGAGCAAGAACGTGGAATAGATTGCTACAGCTAAAAAAGACTACAGTAGGACGAATCTGTGGCATACTGTAGAAGATTCTGTTCATTTGAGTAGAGGTGCAGAAAGCTTCAAACAGATACAAATTCGCCCTATGTGAGAATGACAGCATTGTAGAAAAAGCAGCACTAGTATAGCCAAGTCTCAAACCAAAAACAACTTTTCCAGGACCAACTGCATTACTCATATTTGCATCCCAACATGAGGCGTCCATAGGCTAAGTTGACCTATGTAAGTGGTACTTCATGAAGGTGCAATACTGCTTTCATTCCCCCAGTATTTGCTCATCTCGACACGCGGATAAGGGAACTAAACTACGGGAATTCCTGAAGACACCAAGGTAAGGGTCTCAAGAAAATCCTTAATGAATTTCATGACTTCATGCCTTTGATACTTTCTAGTAATGCTCAGATGTGGTGTTCATTGAAGGTAGCCAGCTTAACGAAATAGCCTGATCAAGGTTAACAGCACGCCTATGATTTTCTCCCATGCCTCTGTCGCGGTCTGGGTGTGCGCTAGCCTAACAAAAAGTCGGTAGAATTATGCAGATGAAGTACTTATTTCCCCACTATTCAATACCTGGGCAAAACCGGTGGGAGTCCAAGAAGTAGTGCTAGGTTGATGCAGCGCATTTGCTTTCGGAAAGCAATCTCCAGACGTTTCAATGCATTTCTGCAATGAACGGAAGAAAAATAACTTCTATCCTGCACTAAATTGAATGAAAGACCCGAATTAGAAGACTATAAGCATCAGAGAGCAGTTCCAATTTCCGCAATAACTGGATCAGTGGGTGAAGCTACTGCTCAGTAATTACAGATTTGAGACTAATTAGGTACAGTAAATACTCGGACGGCAACTTCAGATGTGTAAGACAACGGAGGATGAGCTTGTAAAAAATGAGACCAATCGAATTTGAGTAGAATGTGGGGAAGACCAGGTTGTTTCGCAAGCTCGAGTATGTGACGTTCATGAGCCACCTGAGACCTCTTTGTCAAGCAAAACAGCCTCCAGTTGATGAAATTTGTGAACTTTTTCCAGTGATGCCGAAAAGGAGCTTCTACCCTGATGATCGACTATAAACGCATTCATGTGGTAGAAAAAAAGGTTCTAGGTAGCGCCTGAGGTGACGTCTCTCTTGATGAAGGAGCATGTAAACAAAACTGGAAGACAGTAAAGGCAGGTAGAAGTAGGGGAGTCAGTGGCTGGAAATCGACGTCGAAGCAATATTGAAATGGTGGTGTTTACCAGGCGAAATGGAAATTTAATGTAATTAGTCAGGCTTCAAAGTCCTCTGGTTTTGTGGCACAGTAGCCCCAGGCCGTGTGCTCTGGCTCCGTTGTGTGGTAATGAGGTGATACAGAGCTGAATTCACTCCAATCCTAGCCCCATTAGCCTTGTCAAAAACATTTTTCATAGTGTCCTATGTGGGGTAACCGTGTATGATTACTGTATTACTGTAACCAAATGTCGTAAGCTCCAAAATGTTCTGGATTAAGGCCGGAATTCTGCGGGGATGCTATGTCTGAGTATGCGAAGGAATAGAACCAAGAGAAGGACTCCACAAATGCAAAGGAGAAAAACGGTTCCCTCAATGGAACTCAGTGCCCTGGAGTCACAAGGAGTCAACAAAAACAGTAATTAGAGTTATGGGAAATAAAGCCTAGGATGGCTTTTTGCTACTGGGAACGACATGGCGTACACCTCGCCCAAGCATTTAGCGATTTTTGAATTTATAGCTATTTATGACCCTGATGAATACCCTATCGTCATTACGAGCAGATGCCCTCTGCTAAATGAGAATTGCGACAATGAGATGGACGTGTGGACCGACAATGCAGGATGGGATTCTTATAATAGGCGTGTAGACAATGCGGATTACAAACAAGATGCTGTTGACAAAAAACTCTTATTTAATGGAAAACAGGCTCAAGGAGATTTGAAAGAAAGCCGGATAGGATTAAAAGAAATGATGTGTATAATGAGGCCAAACAGAAGCATCAGAAGGGATTAGAATGACCACAAAACACGCTAGAATGGAATTTACTAGTCAAATACGACCAAAAATGATCACGAAACTGCGTTGCGGCCGAAATTCATGATGACGAACTGATTCTCAAAGATACATTCACTATGTGTAGCTGATGGATGGACAAGGTGTAGGGATCAGGGCTAATTGTAAGCCCACGGGCTTGCCTATTGCTTTGTGGGGATGTTTCAAGAACCACATCGAACACTGGAAATGGAGTAGATTAAGCGAACATGTATAAAGGCAGCGAGAAAACGAAGAGGGAGGAAATGCTTTTCATCACCTTGAAGCATTCTTCAGCTTTTGTTGTGTGCCTCGAAATGTATTACAGTTTCCTCTGGTCTTCTGGGGCACCTGTAGCTGGTCCTTTGGGGCACCTGTGGATGTGAACGTTCCTATGGTAGATCTCACGCACTTAGCCGTGGACAGAAAACTTTTTGATACTTTTACGATTCCGATCACCCTACACCCCAGAGTCAGGTGGATAAGTAGTCAGCGGCTCAAATCAAATCTCTGGGTAGCATGAGAACCTCTAAAATATCTATTCCGTTATATATTGGCCATAAAGTACTCAGGTACTTTTGCCTCTAAATATGAATCACCTCTAATAGTATGTAGTTAGTTGCCTACCTTATAGTTTTGTACCAGTGTGAATACAAACAGAAAGTGCTCTTTATAGGTCGACAGCCCTTGTCTTGCTGTCAACAGGCTTCACAGAGAAAAAAGAAACGGGATTCTGAGTATGAGACATGCCCGACAGAAATAGCTCGACAACTTGCAGACCAAAGAGTGAATACTGCAGTAGTCTCGAATGAATGGCTCTATTAAGTTCGAAGAGTGTCTGCTGCACATTTACCGCTCAGTATCATATAGTATTGCAACCTGATCTGACCTCTGAAAAGTGATTATTCCTTTAATGTTTGTTGATTAAGAACAAGTTGTTGAGACGAGAAATGTTATATATTGCTATGTATTATGCATTATTATTAGGCTGATGCATAATTATTGCGGAATTTTTGAACAAATTTTATTTAACGAAATGATAAAAATACTTAACAAAAACATGTTCACATAATTACTCCGGGACTTTTGTGCCATCTACGTCGAGCACTGCTTCCCATTGGCTAGATAGTCGGATTTCAGAAGAGAAGAAGTTTCGTCCTTGGGGGCGATGCATGCCTTGACATCGGCCATCAGGCCATCCAAACCGACGTAACTTCTATTCCCTGGCCATTTTATCAGCGAACGGTTAACGAGATAATCCATAGAAGTTTCTGCTGGTGAATATGGCAGATTTAGGAGCAGATCCCATTTCTTGGTTGGCTTTGGCTGATTGTTCCACCGCCGAAAAGTTAATGAGATCGCGGAATGCCTCTGCCACCTTCCAACCTTTCTCAAAGTAGTAGAGCCTAATTTCGCGAATATGCGGAGGGTTCCTAAGTGTATTTTTGTTGAGGAAATCAAGCAAATCGTTTTTAAAAAAAACACCCCGAACTCGATCTTCAAATTCTTTAGAAAGGAAAAAAAGCCGCGAATAAATCCTCCAACCTAATATTATGTCTTATCATGCACTATTTGCATTATTACTACGTATCGTAATATAAAGAATAAAGTTTTTGACGTTAATCAATCCCGTCTGAGGGATGTGCTCCTGCACTCGACTTCCATTCAGAATCGTAGTGGCGTAATGAGTNCCGATGTACAAGTCAGTGCTTTTATCCTCCCAGACGAGTCTAGTACCAATTCACCGACCCCGGAGGGATGTAGGGCTTGGTTGGCCTGCATCGGTCCGGGATTCGAACCCCTGACCGTGCGTGTGATACAGTGCGCCACTTGCTACTACACCACCTCCGCCCATAGCGTAATATACTTATAAAAAATGTCAGGAGAGAATTGTCAAACTCGGGCATCTGGAGGGCACTAAACTTCTCAGTACGTGTACTGAAAGCTTCCTTCTTTCCAGATAGGCTATATGGTCCAAGAAGCTTTACAGCGTTAACTCGACCTGAACCTGTTGTCAAATCTGAGAAATGAGCAATTTGGAGGGGAAATAGAGTCATTGCATTTTTTAACTCCTCCTTTAATCTCAATCCTTTAATCTCTATGGCATCAATGTGAATTTGCCTGATCATTTGGAAGCTGACAAATAATAAACGCATAGCTGGTACGAGGTGAGCTTCTGGGAAGTTTACGAGACATCGTAACAGTTTTATGGGAAAACAACCACTACAACCTAATGAATGGTCTTGCAAAAGACAATCATCCCGACTTCACGAACCATTTCACTCGCATCGCTGCCATATAAGGAAACATCAGAAGATCTCAGATGAAGAAGGCCAGAAGGAATGAAGTAGGAACATTTTGTAAGGCCACATGATATGGACAATTCTTATAAAAGCTCAAAATTGTAGGAGAAGAGATAAGTGCAACGCAATTTTTCTGTCGAAAGGGCTTCCCCTTGAAATAAAGCTGTAATTCTTTGCCCCATTGTATGTCCCCAGCCTATGATTACGTCGAAATTCAGGCCATTTCAGGGTAATGAAATGGCTTTCAAAGTAACGGTTCGCAGGAGCGTTGACAGATTAAATGTTCTCGGGAGCGCGATACAGCTTTCTTCCGGGATTCTTTGCTCCCCTTTAGTTTACCCAATTTGAAGGGATAGATTCTTACAGTATCTATGTCTCCTGAGAATCATCGGACAGACTGATGTTCGTGAATTGGCCCAAGAATCAGAAAAAAAGAACAACATTGCCATGCATACGCTAAGCCGGATGTTATGCATCTGCCACACAACACGTTGGGTGGAATAAACATCCTCAGAGCAACTCATTTCCTCCTGTTCACCACTGGAACTATGTCATCCATCTGACTGACTGATTACCGCCTAGATATTGTGGAAGAATTCGAGTAACAATGTTGTTCATGCAATTTCACGGATCTTTTGAGTTCCTGATCATTGATGCTACAGAAGAAAGAAGTTCGAGGGAGTAGGGGTCCTACTTACACAGGGGGGAGCTGTCTGCTGTACATTTACTACGTAGTATCAAGGAGGGAACACATAGAAGGGACCACATAGAAGGAGATCAAATAGAAGAGTGAACCACACAGAAGGTTGACCACATAGAAGGCTGGGAAGTTGTAAGGGAGAGCTATGTAGCTATTCAAGTGGATAGGCTCCTATCCAGTCAGACCTGTGCCTGTTTGACTTGACTTCTCATCCTCTTTCAGCAAATCTTAGAAATGGAACGAAGGACTTGTGGGTCCATGAAGAACGCTTCGAATATTGAAGCTAATGGAACCACCAGAGTTGTCATGCATTGGAAATTTCCATATTGCCTTCATGAAAACTGGTGCTTGTAAAAATTTTACGGACTCCCATTATGGGGGTTATTCTCGAAGAAATTTGATGAATATGTAATACGGTATGCTCAAGAGATTTGAAGAAGTGAGGAAACAGTTGTTTTTACAATTTTTGGGATTGGCATTTTCGTGCAGAATTCCTTTGAAAAGTCCAACAAGTGCAAGGAAAAGCCTGTCAGCAAGAATACTCAGAGCCCATGCTCAAGAGTGCAATAATTTGTTGAAGAACCGCAGAATAAAGCGAAAACTTGATGATTGCTCCATTCCTGAATTCCTAGTTGTATTCCAACCAACTGAAGAGAAAAACTTGAATGGGAAAAGATCTAATTTTCACAATTACGAGTAATGATCCATGCGTGCTTGTGGTTAACCTCGTTCGAAAGTAGTGATATAGTAGAGAGAGACCAACAAATTCGAGAAAATGCAAAAAAAATACGACGCAGCCATCAAATTTTTGGATGGAACCAGGAGAATTTGCTGATATCTTGAAAGTCTGATTTTTAAATAGTAAACTTTTAAGTTATTCACTGGTCTACAGTTCCGCCGAGACAGAACAACGAGACCAAAGCCTGCAGCATATTAATACAGTATGAAAACAAATATACTTCGCGTGCACCAGATATGTAGGAAGGGATCGTCTCATTTCGGATTAACGTGGAAACGGATTTGCATGAATGTCATGTGATGAATAGATTGCACACTTTTATAATGGCACCTTGTTTGAATAATTCCTTACGGGTTCGATGCCCTTAAGCTGTCGTTCATGTGGGATTAATCTTGCTGACGACCTCCTGAAGGCTCCCATTTTCGTGTTCCTTTATTATCTCGGCAACCACATCGGCCAGAAATTTCGGTAGGATTTTGGGGCGAACTTCGACCATTGTTTCTCAATGTATATTCAATCTGTACTGGTTTTTTCAAGACATTCAGTGCCCCTCTCATAAAGCTGGGCAAGGATTGGGCCTGTATGTAGGAAAGGGCCAGTTTCGTTCTCTCATCTCTGTAGTCCCGAGAAAACCATCCATGCAGGTATCTAGGCTAGGCTATTCTAGGAGATGCTTCTACAAGAATGTCCCATTTGTAGTCAAACAAGTGTAAAGCGGGTGATAATAAGATGGTTATTACAAAAGGTTCTGATATTTGTATGTTTCTAATGACGGTACTTTTGATGAGGCACTGAAAGACCGGTTTACACTAGATAGAAATAGTTTTTGGGATTTTTCTTTATGATGAACCAAAGACCTAGGGGAAAGGATAGCACCGGGGAAAANAAAACGGTTCAAAAACGCTCAGACAGGGAGTAATAAGGGTCTCTAAAACCGGCTTAGCCGACGTTCGCACCCGGAGGGGACGCCGTTGTACACACTGTAGTGATTGTACCATTCACACTGAGACCCGCACGTTGCACTCAAGCAGAATACTGTAGCCAGCTGTAAGCAATGGCACACGCATTTGGACAGCTCGTCCAAATACTTCTTCCAGGTAACTTTTGTCGTAACATTCTCGTCCAACTCCTACATAGTTTTACTACTTTTTATGAAGAATTATATTTCTCCAAATACGACGATTTTTGCGTTCTTTCAATACTTTCGCTTTACTCTGAGCTATCACTTCCATTATTCGTCTAAAATTAGCTACCCAAAATTATCGTGAAATGCGCCTTGGAGAAGTTTCTTCCTGATTGAAAAATGAAGTGTGAGACCGGAATTGCGTGGATCAAATAGAGCGTAAAAGTCGCGTAACAAACAAAACACGGTGGATGACGAGCAAATCATGACGTACTCGAGAATAAATCAGTTTTCGGCATCGCTAAGCAGTAACTAAATAAAAACACAAGCAACACCACTTCCCGGATTGGAGGCACATAGACGTCATTGATGTACTCGCTGCCTATAATAGGATCTACTAGAGCAAAACACAAAAGCGGCAGAAGACCATGGCTGAGTGAATTGCCGATCAAAGCGTAATATTTGTTGTAGCTTTTCGATCAGGGACCTCCTTGGTCACCGTATTTTTGAGAAGCTCCAACTGGGATGTAACGAATACAGGCTTCTTTGGAGATCCGTAGAGCTGATAAGGGGCTAGAAATCGAGTGGAATACATAGAGCTCAGCTCATGCTCATGTTTCCTTCATGTAACGCGCTGAATCCCCACCCAGCCGGGATTGGGCAACCGTAGCATTCCGAGCTGCAGTTGCCCGATCCCGGAATCGCTGAGCCCGCTGCATTTCCCATCCAGCCTTATTTACTACAAAATTTTTTATACATCATGTTTTAAAATTTTCGATTAACGTCACTTCTGACGCAGTATGGGTGCCAAGCCGTCCGTGGGTCTCCTGCTATGTCGGACTAGTGGACAGAAGCTAATTACAGAGCATCGCACATTATATCAAAAGGGATAAAGGTTCAATGCGCTCTCCTGTGGGGAATGCAGCAGGAAAATGGCGTTCAAGGAAAAGTTACCGATGGGAATCCTGATAGGGGTTATCTGAATACGTGAGTCAAGAGGAGTTAACAAATTCCAAAAAACTGCCGTTTTTCTGGTGCATCTCCTATGGGCGAATAAGAGTCCTCTATTCAAGTAAAACTGAAATGCGCTGAAAATCGGGTTCTCGCCAAAAAACAGCGTTTCCGTACTCCCAGCCTCTTGAGAAATTTCCATTACAATCAATCCGTGGGCCCTTTCCAAGTAGCTCAGCTACAATGACCCCAGCTCTATTCAGAAAGGTGGAATCGCCCACATGAATCGTTCTAGGAAACAATTCAAGCCCTCAACTGAGTTTTCAGGGCATCAAAAACTGAATTTCATTTCAGACCTCTGATGGGCGATTCAATTTTCCTAGGAACACTTGTCCTCCATCAGAAGTAATGAGACCATAAAAACAATTTTACCCCAAATAATTAGTTTCGGATGGTAAACAATGTTTATGGTTGTGTTTAACTTCCCCAGATAAGTCGCAATCCCATTCGCCCACTCCTGCTGATTGATGGCCAGTTGTTTCTAATAGAGATGAGGGCCAAACCTTATGTGCAATGGAATATCTTCGAAAGAAAATAAAAATTTTCAAATCAAAATACCTTAGGGAGGAACGCTTATTCTGTGGATCCTTGTGGGTGTTTTTCAATAAAATATAACCTTCCCAGTGCAAATGGTGGAGGTCCCAAAACACTGTGGAACGGAAAGCTCGCCTCTGTGAAGTTTTTTGAGGGGTCTGAGAAATTTTAAGTCAAGGAGACAATAATTAAGATGTGAAATAGGCAGACGGCAAGTGAAACGAGTGAAAATCGCCTTTAGCCCAAAAATTCTTGCCGCGATCGTTTTCGAGCATGACTTGCAATCTTCTAAATTTGGTGTTTGGGTTTGTTTACTTTAGTCAGACTGTTAACAAAAATCTGGCCTGAAAACCCCACCCTCCACCCCACGCAAGCACAAGTTCAGATCGGTCCCTGCAAGAGAGGCTAGCCGAAGTCGATGAGGAACCAATGACCCTCCAAGCTTCTCATGCCAGATTACAGCCAATGGAGTGCAGAAACTGATGACGGAATATTCAACGAAAATGGTATACAACTGTTAGTAAGTAACTCGTCGCTGAGTAACTCCATACCGATGTTTGTGAAACTCAATCTGAACATACTGAAATTGGATCGAGTAAACGTTAATTAGTAGTCAGGCAACAAATAGACTAAAGAGAGAATTCCATTTCTTAATATTGTAAGTGTTATCCAGAAGGCTCCTTCAAAAAAATTTTTTTTCTGGAAAATGGAGCTGTGAGGCAGGGCCACATTTGATCTGGAACCTAGACTGGAAGAATAAAATAAGCAATGAAATAAATTCATGTGACCCCCGCAAGCCGGCTCAGTCTTGGCTAAGTGCTCATTCAAACGGATCTATAATTCCAAATAGAAGACGGTGACATGGGAACCCCTTAGAACCGAAGTCGAACCGAATTTTGACCATTTCCCTGTCCTGCTTGAAAGCTATTCACTACGGCAGTGCTGGTAAACCTAAACAGTTTCTGGCTGAGAGCTCCAAAAAGGTCTGAATTAGCTAGTTCGAGAGAAAGGGGTGCGGAAAAAGGAGGCAACTAGCTTTTAACCACCACAGGAGTCATCCAAAGGAAGCCATGCATAACATTTTGAATATGAATGACGGATTCAAAGTAATTTTTTCGTTTTCCTTCAAAACTACCGAAACGCAATTGTTATTCGAAGCAGAAAGGTTGACATGAGTGAATGAACATTTCAAGAAGGACAGCAAACAAAAGGACTTTTAATTTCACGCTCTCTATTCATTCCATTCTTCGTTTCAAACTAACGTCAGCGTTCAGACTCGCTATCCAGGAGTTCGTTCGGTGAATTGGGAGAGATTCGCTCAGAGAGCAATTTCGGAGATGCAGCCTCCAGTGTTCCATCATTATAGGGGCCAAATATCAAACCTTGAATCCGGCTCGAAGGATGGCAACACATTTGTAGGTAACGTAACCCTGTTCCTCCTACTTGAGTTGGTTCAATTGGACCAAGCTACAGCCTGGGTAGAAATATCAAATGGATGTACTCCTGATAGAGCTGTGACTCATAGAAGAAGATGAAGAAGAAGAACTTTAGTGGAACCGGTAGTTTTGAAAAAGAGGACCTGAGAAAAATAGAATGATTAAGTTTTGAGATGACGTCACGACTTCTATTTTCCTGATCACGAGTTCTACTTGACTTCATCCCCTCTACTTTATCCTAGACGTCGGAGTGCCAAGTTCTCTGTACTTACCAGCCTGCCCCCGTACCTACCTTCACCTCTCTCTGAAGCATGTGACCTACACGACCTGTGACCTAGCATCCCCACATAGGTACCCTGTTATGGTACCTGATAGGATCTAAAATGAATTCGATATGAGTTCTATATGAATTTTGTTTTCGTCTAAAGAACCTATTTGATCATGCTATTGAGGCAGTTTTTCTTCAGCTTGCAAGCAAAGATGGCGCAGTGGCAAGGGGCGCAATATCACACATACACATGGTCACGGGTTCGAATCCCGAATCGATATCCGCCTAGGCAAAGCAAACCTTCCATCCCTCCGGGGTCGGTTAATTGGTACCAGACTCGTCTAGGAGGATAAATGCACTGAGCTGGCCACCAAAGTCATTGTCTAAACCACATATGTATGCATTTGGAAACTCCTTCACGATTCTGAATGGAGTTCGAAAGCGTGGCGCATTTGCTCTCCCATTATTGCGCAATCATTTTATTGATGTACCGTGTCTGAGAACAACATATTAGCGGTCAAAGGCATTTCTTAGCACATAAGTCCAGCTAAGCGTATTAGCTTGGCAATCTGACACCGTCCAGCTCCGAACGACCTTCGGTTCTTGGTAGAAGTCATGTTTGAGAAAAGGATATGTTTGCAATTCAATACTTTCACACGGACCATAATAATCGTTGACCCTAACAATCACCCTTTCATCCCATCCCGCCGTACTTATTTTTTGGGATCAAATAACAATCGCACCAGCCCATCGCCCATCAGGCAAATTTACCCTTCAGATTGGAAATAAGGGACGAGGCGCATCTACAAAAGTAGAACCCATTGCTAGGGAGAATCCAAAATTGTTGTGAGGGCTTTGGAGAAATCCAGCTTAAAAATTCGGTTGGAAAGGCGGATGAAATCAGATCTGGCTTGGGAACAAATGCAGTTGATTTGCAGGATCCGGGGAAAAAGTGAAGTAAACACTTGGAAAACGGACTTCTTTAATCAAAAGTAAACACTTGAAAGGAGGTAGAAGCTCCCATTCAAACGAATAAGCCAAAGTTAATGGAAAACGAGTCAGTGCCCGATCTACCTGGCCAAAAATAGCTCTTATTTTACCTGTTTACTTATTCATATCCTCTATGACGCACCTATGACAAATTATGCGAGGAAGTAATTACTAAGGGGTAAAAAGGCTTCCCAAAACACGGCCTACAAACAAACAAGTTTCCAAAACAAACAGTTCCCAAAAATGGAACGTTCAGTTTAGACAAACACGTCTCCGTCGTACTATTACTATTCATTTGAAATCTCAGACGCATTAAAGGGGCCATTTGCTCCCCAATGTGACTTAGAGATCCATTTCGTATTTTAATTGAAATTTCCATTTTTGGAAATCGTGCCAAATTGACATTTGTTCTTTCTCGGGGCATTGTTGACAAGGCCCTTTCCTTTTACTTTTTGGGGACAAATTCAGAATGGACTGTACTAGAATTCTTGAGAGATTTCTTCAAGATGGAGCAGGCTTTGAAGTAAATGTATAGATTCAAATAAAAATGGCGCAAATAATGACAAAAGGTCGAGCCTTGGTAACTTTTGACGTTGATCATCTTTCTTTCGGAATACGCCCCGTAATCAACCTCCACTCAAACTCATAGGGGTATTTTGAATTGTTTGTGATATGTACTATGACTTGCAATAGCCTTCCGATGAAGTTGGTGTTTTTATCCTCCCAGGCATATCTGGTACAAATTAACTGACCCCGGAAATACCTGAGCGGATATCGACTAAGAATTCGAACTTGACCATGCACGTGTGATACTGCGCCACCTGCCACTACACCAACGTCGCCCACCTGGTGCGCACTGAAATAGGATGGGTTTTTTATTTATGACTCATTGTTAGAGCGCCTTATGCAGTTACGCTTGGTTTTCACACAGAGCTAGCTGTTGAAGCCTTGTAAAGAGTCTTCGTGAACATCTCTACTGGAGCCTTCTTATAAGTTATTGCATAAGACAAATGCCCTTCCGCATGCAATTCCAGAAAAACTAACGATGAGCGTTACCTACACGTCAGCAAAAGTAGTCATGCGAAGGCTATGTACCTGGAATTCAAAGGCCGTTATCCCTTAGCAACCTACATTTAGAAACATAGATGGAAATCTAAATGTAAATCAAACATCGGAATAAAGTTACGAGAAGGAAACTACGACAAGAAGTGGACAGATCTATTGAGTTCCTTCAAAACTAAAGAGTACGCTCAGGTTCATCAGGTTATATATGTACCATGATAGACCTCGTCTCTCGTCTCGAAGTAGAAGAAACGCTGTAGAGAAAGAAGGGATAAGAAGGAAGAAAAAGGAGGAAAGTAGAAGATGAAGAGAAAGTTTTTGAATTTATTTGGACATGTCAGTAATCTTTACAATAGAAACTTCTGTTTGCAAGCATTCACTTTAAATCGTAGGCGTGGTACACCACAGCCCCAGCTCTGTACCGTGATGCTACTCTGCCTTTGTTTCAGTGATTCTGATTGCTATCTCTAGGGTTTTCATTCGATCCCATGGCAAATAAAAGTCTGGTTTGATTGAGCCCTAGAGTAGGGAAAGAAGAGCGGTCACCAATAAGCAGAATAGCAAAAAATTGAATTCATCTTCTAAACGATGGTAGTTAAATCTATCAACTAATACGAGACGATAAGAATTAAAATCCGAAAAGAATGGTCACTTTTTCTGACTTCGCTTTAGCAATACATCAATCGAGAAAAGCATTTTTATTGTTCGCCCCGGCCCTACATCACAATTTATTGGGCTTCGATTTTTCATAATATGACTTCTTGTGACACACACTGCCCGAAGGACCTCCCAGTCTATTTCGTACCAGATTTACATCGAAAATTTAGGCTACATTGAAAAATGCCATAAGGGCCATAGGAAAAGCTTTTGGGTTGATCGTTCTCGTTCTGGGATGCCCCCAATGCTTTTAATTTTCATTCGTAATGGTGTGTAGTGGCGTTTTGCTTAAGTATATTTGGTCTGTACAGTGAATAGCTGGGAGAGTCTATATGAAAATTTGTGTCTATACCGTCTCAGATAAGTCTGGCACCAATTAATACACTCAAGTAGATAGGGCGATAGCTGGATCAGACAGCTGTATGTATGCAGATACGAGATTTCACTCGCAGGTCGCCCATTGCTCCTTAATATTCACATGACGCCAACCTCATCGACAACAGAACAACCACTCCATACCTAATCATTCCAAGTCCTAGGTTTAGGCGAAAAACCCGTATCGATAAATTAAAAGGTTTTCTATCTACATATTGCATTTGCAAATGTTCTGAGAAAGTTAATCGTTGGTGGTGGCCATAACCTTGCTTTTACCGAACCTTCAGTACGATCGGTTGTCTGTCTTTAATTTTTCTGGTAAGGACTCGCACCTCTGCAACTCAACCGGTATTATTGGATTGGCGTATACTTTCGCGAAATAATTACAAGTTTGAATAATAAATAGAAGTAAGGAAGTGAAGAAGGAAGGGGAAGTCTGATAGAAAAAATTGAAGGTGAAAAGTGG
>UZAF01018029.1:3822-22111 GCA_900617895.1 Haemonchus placei | reverse complement strand
CGCGTTGGTAGAGGTTGGAAGAGCAAGTACATAAAAAAGTCACTCCTTTTCATGGGACCTAGAAACTTTGCTTCATTTTCAAGTTCTCAGAGCCTATTCTTATCACGATTGTCCATTTCAAACACATGGANGTGAGACCACCACTGGTAGAAATGATCGTAATGACGTGAATATATTGGCCTCTTCCAATAGACTCAACCTAGTTGACAAGGGAAACCAAAACCATGTCCGAAGAGAGAAAAGTTAAAACCGGTCATGTCTCCAAGAGCAACAAACTGCCTCAGACATGATGTACATAGTTCTATAGCACTTGGACTTTAAAAGTAAAAGAGCTATTACCACTGCCGCGTTGGTAGAGGTTGGAAGAGCAAGTACATAAAAAAAGCCACTCCTTTGTGTGGGACCCAGAAACTTTGCTCCATTTACAAGCTTTCAGAGCCTAGTCTTATCACGATTGCCCATTTTCAAACACATGGATGTTGCTGAGCTGAGCTGTCCTGCCGCCATTTCGAATACAGAATTACTAGAAGATCAAGTTCATAGGAATGTTCTCTGTATGGGAAAAATCTATGAACTATTCCAGACATTGGCCAAAGATCGACGAAACGAATATCTTGCGAAGGAAGTCCGACCACTACAAACCTGTGCATAGACGAAAATGGTTGTCTGGCTGGAGAGAGGGAGTGGCCGAGCTACAACGTTCATAGTGACGCACACACATACAACAATTTTTCGGGGCTAAAATCTAGAAGTTTCTCGAAAAAGAACATATTTTCTCGATTACATCATCTTTGCGACCACTTGGGATAGGCGATTTGTGCTGATATTACTGTCTCGCTCGCTTCGTTGTTCTCTGCCTGTGCTGTTCTGGACCTACACGTCTTCATGGTCCCTACAATAAGCATTACATTAATACAGAAGGATATTTTTTAAAGTGCCAAATTTAAGTAATATCCCTCCGTATATGATCGAAATCCATTATTAATATAGTGAAGCAGCTTGAATGATTGCTGCCCTAAGGAAAGACAGATGTGAACATAGCGGCGATCGATGGTTGCTGACTTTTCTCATCTTAATAGCGGTAATTGTTGACCACTACAATTTTATTCTCCTATGCTGGAAGGGCAAGTGGAAGAGGGAGAAAAGCAAACGTTAAAAGGGCATTATTAAAATTAAAGTAATTAACATGTTTTCACCCTTGAAGGTCTATCCAAGTTCCCATTAAACCAGCTGATGTCTTAGGAAGAACCGTTCTAGCCTGCTGCATCGCCTCTACAGAGAAACTATGCCACTTGTTGCTGCTTGGGTGGTCCTGCCTGTCTTCCTTGGTAAGACTCTGTGTGGACAGTTCCAGGTGGGGTCTACAAGGTTCTCCCCGTTGGGGGGTTCGAATTACATATAGCGAACCAATCGATTTAGTTGGTATCCACCAACTATGGAGTTTTGATTTTTCCTGAATGACAAGGCTAAGCCCCATGCCGCTATGTCACAAGTAACGACTCTTCGGGACCTCCTTGGACCTTAATATCTCGACACAGCATCAGTCCATGAAGTTCATTATCGTTTCCTTGTAGAAATAAAAGAACTGGGAAATAAAAATGGAAATTTTTTCTTGAAACTTTGTATCCATTAAAATCAATCTCGAATTTTCTCATTTTCGAGGATCATTTCAGTTGTTCAGATCTCCTTGCAGTTCACCAGGAGGAAGGAGGAAGTAATGCAATCGTTGACCTATCGTCAAACGACGGTGCTTCATTAAGACGATGTCACCATCATGTCATTGCACTTCAATCACAAAAGCATTTCGAGGAGGTGAAAGAACTAGCCGAGGCACGTCGAACCAGTAATCTTCCGAGTTCTCCCCTGACGTCATGATTGACATCGAATGGCGGAATTGTCACGGGTGACGGGGACACGTGTTGAATAGCCAATTTAAGGAATCATTTAGCGTTTCCATTCCCACGCCATCCTGTAGATATCGCTCTTCTGAGGAGGTGAAGTTCTAAAAATCTCTGGAGTCTGCCAAACCGTTCTGGGTGTTTGCCCCGCATTCGACTTCATTCAGGATCGTGGTAGTGTATAGAATGCGCACGTGGCCTACACAATGGCCTTTGATGGTTATCGATGTATAAATCATTTCTAGCTTCCTTATTTAACTTCCCGGAAGAGCCACTTACCAATCAAGCGGCCCCGGAGGGAAGGAAGGGTTGGTGGGCCTGGGCGAGTATCGATCATGGGTAACGGTCCAAGACTAATCTACATCAAGCTACAGACATACGAGGGTCATGGAAGCCCGTACGTGGAGGGCATGGGCATACGATGAACATACCATGGAGGACGAGGGCGAGTCCTTTTCCACTGCACCATTTCTGCTTATTAAGGGGATAGCGGTAGAATTTTCATCAGTGTGGTCCCACGCTAACGCAAAAATGCCGTCTAGAGTGGTTGAAGTAGGAGAATTAAGGGCAGTACTTCTCGAGAAATGCCTTTCCGCTTCTCTACATCACAAACATCACCTAAACAACATTGATGATCAAAGGTTACCCCTAAAAATTTTCCATCCCATCGACCAACGTTTTGGGCAGAGATTTGTTAGCCCCTATACTGACTTGGAAATGAGTTGTTGAAAGCCCTATCTGAATGCTATTGAGTGCCAAAGGTGTATCTGTTGTACATTGTAAGAATCAAGCACGGAAGAGTTACATAGAGAAAGCTATGAATATGGTAATTGTAGAAACAAACTCAGAGATGGCAGGGATTTATACAGAGCAATCACGCAACAAAACAAGTGCTCCTGGAGGGGACGTAATCAAGCCCTCAAAAGAGACTCCTGCAAAAAAAAGAAAACTCTAGTCTTCAGTCTGACAGAATGAGAAGAAAGCTCGATTTTGCTCCGCTGAACGGAATTTCATTGTTCTGGAAAATGCCGTGAAATTGAATTGCTATGGGACAACTGATCGTTAACGTCAGGGCAAGGATGAGATGAAGAGTCACATAAGCATTGAGTTCAGAGAAGAATCATCGATTTCAACAAAAACATGGGAGATATCCAGCGACATGCAAAATCGTATTATAGGACACCCCTTGAAGCTGTGAACATTCGATAGAAATCATCGTGCATCGCAGCAGCCTCCTTGAAGGCAAAGTTCTTCAATGGTTTCTGAGATTCTTCGTTAGAATGAAGATGTGACCCCAAGAAAAGCACATGGGTCGCTCCCGGGACAAAACCAGCTTAGACAGGGCGTAATAAAGGCTCCAAAACCGACTCTGCCGACACGGACGCTCCAAGTGGCCGTGTTATACCGACCTTGCCTTGCTATTACTGTGGTATCCCGTAACGAGACAAATAGTACGCCCAAGTGAGGGACACGAAGACGGCCATCTCGTACAACCCCCTTTCTTGGTACTTTTCTAAAGTCTAATATTTTATAAAATCAACAGATTTTGACCTTCCTTCGCCTTTGCACTATTCTGCGCCACGGCTTCCATTGAAAGGGCTTCCACTAGATAATTAATTTCGTGAACTGTGCCTTCAAGTCAGAAATAACGACAGTGCCTGACGGTGCCTATGAGTTGGTCCGTTAGGTCTTCCCCTTCCCGGTTCTTAATTGGTCGAATTTCTTTCTTCCATAGACGGCTTCATTGCGAAACATGTTTACGTAATGCAGTGATTTAGAAACACACCCTAGGGGTGTGGGAAAGTTTGCGCGCCTGAGATTGGTTAACTAAAATGGGTCAACGCAACCTACGTTTGATTATGCTTCACGAATATAGTCTGGGTATTAGTGCAAGGATGACAGGTGAAAAGATCAATGCAGCATTGGGGAGAGGAATCCTCAATGATTGAAGGGAATGCTGGGCAATGTTCAGCAAGGGCGATACAAGCCCTGAAAAATAATGCCGCTCAGAGCGTCGAGTAAGTTTGACGAGAATGTCCTGCAACATGAATTGGAGGCACGACCGGACTCTACTCTCCGGGAATTGCAGAAAACTCTTGTGTGCAGTCTTAGCGTGATAGTTCCTCATCTGCACGCAATTGACTACCGAAGAGTGATGTCTCACGGGTACTGCCAGCGTTTACCGAATACATCGAGCAACGTGAGTATTCATCTGTGAATGTCTTCTCCTTTGACCCAATAAACAGAACTTTTGAGTAGATTATCACTAGAGATGAATCGCGTTTTTAGTAAGGAAACAACACGCACCTTCTAGAACTTACGGCATAAGCTTCCTGCTATGGAGCTCAGGCTTTTGCTGGTGCTCCCTGGCAAAGAGCACCTAGCAATTTGACAAAAGCCTGAGCTCCATGGTCAGGAGCTTATGCTGTCAGCTTTCTGGGATTGGCACAGTATGCTGTGTTGGGATCTACTTGGCTACAAGTAGAGATCACCGTGGAAGAATAAGTTGAAGAGCTCCGGAAGTTGGTCGCTGACTGCAGAGCAGGAAAGGCTTCCGAAACAACTCAGCATGGACATTCTCCATGATAATGCTCCACCACATGTTGCAAAGTCCACTCGCAATCTTCTGCCCTCGTACAGCCCCTACCTTGCTCAACCTGTTCCGCGCGTTGAAGCACCAGTCCGGGGAGCAGAAGTCCAAAAGCACCGACCATTTTTAGAAAACAATTACCAGAAAAGAATAAAGTAACACTAAGAAAAATGTCACTAGAATGTTTGATCGTTAGCCTCACTCCTCCTTGCGACAGGGCATCCAATCGTTGCCAGTTAGATGGCTGCATGTTGTTGATCATTTGATGTTGTTGTGGTCTCTCCATTTAGGAAATAAAAGTTGAATAAACAAAAATGTTGATATGTGGATAGTACTTATGGATCAACCCAACAGCCTACGTGAAATATAACATATATGGGAAGTTACGGTGCAAAATAGAGAAAAAATGGCGAAGGAAACGCGAAAATGGGTGGTTTTCAAAAAATATTATATAAAGCTTCAAAATAGTAGAAAGCAAGGGTTTGCAGAAATTATGTGCCTGTATTCGTTTACGCGTCTTTCCTATAGCGTACAATTCTTCATCGTCCTGAAACTTTATTGTGGGTGGCGCAGGCTTGATAAGGCCTTCACTGCAGGACCACTTTCGTGTGTATACATCGGCCAAGCCGGATCGCCAAAAACGCTCTGTCGATGTCTTTTTCAACCCAAGAACTTCCACTTGCTATCCTTGGAAGCCGCAGGCCATTCTAAGACATAATATCAGAAATCGGTTCTAGTGAACTGTGCATGTAAGACAAAGGTCCAAAAATAATAAAATAAAGGATAAAGTTTTTGGCGTTAATCAATCCCGTCAGAGGGATGCGCCCCATTCCCCCACTTTACTTCCATTCAGAACCGTAGTGGCGTAATGAGTGCTTATGTGGCCTAAACAATGACTTGCGGTGATCAGCCGATGTACAAGTCAGTGCTTTTATCCTCCCAGACCAGTCTGGTACCAATACACCGACCTCGAAGGGATGGGAGGCTCGGTTGGCCTATACGGGCATCTATCCAAGATTCGAGCCCCTGACTGTACGTGAGAGATAGAGCGCCCCTTGCCCCTACGCCACCTCCGCCTTCACCAAAAGAATATCCTTAGGAAATTGCTACTCGCAGCACCGGTGCAAAATGATAAGGCGAACTGCAGCAACACGCGGGGCCCCATTTCTACTGTATAACATCAGCCCAAACAAATACTACTGCCTGTGTACAAATTATCAATTCTATACATCAACAAGTGTCCTCCACGCATTCTTGATAATGTTTAGCTGCAGTCGGGCTGTCTTTCTGATAGCCCGACCCGTTCATCTGGGACATTGGAATAGGGGCCGTTATGTTATAGGGTGCGTTGCCTCCTTAAAATGTAATTAACAGCGAGGTCTTTATCAAAGAATGATCAAGCAGATGACCTTCAGAGGCTTTTTTGTCCTATACAAAGTTCTTTTCACTGTGATCGAACACCAGCTCAAGGGGTTCAGGACAGCTCCACTATGTAGATATCCACCACCATAGTTGTAGAGCGCAGCCCAACTTTTTCTATCGATATCTCAGTTGTTCTTTCCATGATAAAAGACTTGCCGGTATTTTCCTCCTTCCCAAAGAAATTTAAGTGAATAAAAACAAGTCTTGGTCTAGTCTATCGTCATTGTCTTACAATTAGTCCTGCATGCTTCGGACAAGCCTTGCGGCGCTGTACATCCCATCACCAAATCGGCGACGAGCACATAGTCCCTATTTTGTCGTTCTGGTAGTGCCCAACGCCTCAAAACTATATATCCACCCTGAATTTCCGAAAGTATTATGCCAATCGACTTCTTCTGTCTGGAGAATCAGTGTGGGGTTCCCAGCCACAAAAATTTTTGCCTACTTCATAGCATGAGAAATTGAACAACACTCACGTGGCGATTCTCTTGCAGGAAGAATCACCCAGAAGCTAATCCATTACGTGACAAATGCGATTTAAAGTAATTTGAGCAGGATTATCGCAATGCTCTCTGGACGAATCATTCAACTTAGCTTCGCGATGGGATTTTTTCAGGTATCGCTACATGACTCATACGTTGCAACTGCAAAGGACACTCAGGAACCATGTTAGCATGCTCATACTCATATTGACCGAATGGAAGAACAACGAAGACGTTCTGAAGCCTTGAGAAGATAGGTTCCCAAAAGGCTCGCGAAAATGGCTTCTTCAGGGTTTCTATACTTCAAACGATCTACTATGCTTGTTGAAGAATATGTCGGTTAAATCCAGTAAGGTACGGACAGTCGATTAGGTTATTAGCTCGTGCCTTTAGCTTATTTCTCGTATTTTCTGAAGACTGAACCGTCCTATTCTGAATGTATCCTAGATGGATTCAAAGTAAAAAAAGATGTTGATGGAATCTCCACTGCTCAGCACTGGATTCAACCAACATATGTCTAACCGGAGACCAGCAGAGGTATATTTAGTTAGCAACTGCACAGTAAAATCGACTTTTGATTTTTTCACTGAAAATGACTTTACAGGAAATGGTCCCCTTCAGAGGAACTATTCGTTCTACCTACTGGATAGTGCATTTTCCGCACAATCGTTTCACCCAAGAACGCGAAATGACTACGTAAAACATACGGAACGCGACGGTATGATCATATGGGATTTGCATAAGTTGAGAATTTAATGTTGGACTATGTGACACAGGAATACTGTTTGAATTTGAGAGTAGTCAGTTAGTAACTGGTGAGAGACTACAGCAGAACGTACAATCCTACATGATACCCAGACAAAAAGAGTTATACCAGTCAGCGTAGTCTATCAAAAGGCTGCTTGCTGTAAGCACGGTTAATTTGAAACTGTATTGGAGCAGCTCACCTGGCCACAATCGGCTATTTCGTAGACGTTTCCACGTTTTGCATTCGAAATTACTGTGAAATTGATTTTGTATTTTCCGTTTACCTGTATATCTTTACTGAACTTTACCCATGTATACAATATGAAGGATACCGCTATCTACTTCTTTTTTATCTGTTCACTTTAGGGCACGTAATCACTTCGTTGTACACTTCCTATGTGGAGAAATGAACGACAACGGGTATGTAGCGACAGACGTGGAACGAAATATGAAGTGTGGTATCGTGAGTATTGCTGATTTCTTGGTATATGAACGACATTCAAATGGCCTACAACAGAAATCTTCACAGTCGAGAATACACCACTTTCTACCTACCTTGTTCAGGCTGTAAGCAATGGTGGATATGAAATCAATGGAAAGATAGGTGCCGATGAAGAAAAGACAGCAAAAGCTATTCGGTTTTCCCTCCATCCGACGCTGACCGAAATNGAAGTGTGGTATCGTGAGTATTGCTGATTTCTTGGTATATGAACGACATTCAAATGGCCTACAACAGAAATCTTCACAGTCAAGAATACCACCACTTTCTATTCACCTGTTTCAGGCTGTAAGCAATGGTGGATATGAAATTAATGGAAAGATAGGTGCCGATGAAGAAAAGACAGCAAAAGCTATTCGGTTTTCCCTCCATCCGACGCTGACCGAAATAAGAACTTCCGATGATAGCAAGTCGAAAAGGATACGAGGAGGAAAATACCGTATGTTGTACAGCTTATCCTGATTTTTCTGCTCACCGCTAAACCGCTGGTCGCTGACATAAAGGATAAGGAAACCGTCTTTGACGTTGATCAATTCCGCTTCTCGATGCGCCCACTAGATCGACTTCCATTCAGTGTTGTAGTGACATATTGAATGCTTGTATCGCCTACAATGGCTTATATTCAGTAGTGGTACAAGTTAGAAGTGCTTCCATCTCCCAAACAAGTCTGGTACCAGTCTGGCACCAATTAGCCAACCCGTAGGCATGGAAGGCTTAGTTGTTTTGGACAGATATCAGCCGCAGATCAGTCCGTAAACCATGGGAATTTGACAGTGCACCACTTGCCACCGCATCATCTCTGCCCTTACGGTCGCAGTGTGTCGCTTTCACACTGTTTACATATAAAAAATAAAACTTGAAAAGCAATGGTGAGTGCGGTAAAATTCGGATAAAATGGCGTGTTCTATCAAAAGTAACACGAAAAGTCAGCTGAGATAAGAATTGAGATTCGTTTGGGCAGATCAGGAACTCCAAAGCGCTACATTTATAGCTAGGAATAAACGATGGGTGTGGGTCAGAGGTGCCTCTGCATTGGTCGTAGCAAATTACCCGGGCAACGTAGGTTTGACAGCGCGGTCTGATCTATAGATAGAAACTTTTTTTAGCTGGTAAACAATCCACGTAAAAGCGAGGCTCTCACTAAGCTCCAGTTTTCTGAGGCTTGCAAGTAGAAAAAAATTCGAATCTCACAGTAAATTGGCTTGTCGAGTATTTCATAATGTAATATCGGGAAAATGCTTACCCTAACTGACAACCAATGTTTGCTCATACTAGCAAATAGCTAGAAATTATTTCTGAATCTTTTGAAATTTTAATTGAGGTTATCAATATGGAAGTATTAGAATGCTTATATCTGACTGGCTTTTTCTGGCTGTTCTTGGTGTTCTGGTTGCATTTCTCTCAATATTTGTCGACATGATGGTTTATTATTTTCAACAAGGTTTGTTCACTTTTTTTCTCCCGATTATGTGAAGTTTGTAGTTTTACTCTTTTTTTGCTCATTTTTATTTTTTTTTTCAAATTTTCCCATCCCTCCAATCATTTAATCACCAATACCAATCATTGGATCGAACAACAGGAGGTCGGTATCCTAGCGTGAGCATGGACATGGAGAGCGTTTCGAACCTCTGGTTCTGCTGCCGAAGAAGAGGAGGTGGTCAACCAAGGTCAAGTACACTTAGGAATGGCCGCTGCATTGGGCAGCAAGCAAGCCCATGGAGATCCATGACAATCAGCGACGACGTCTAACAGGATTCCATGACAAGCCATCTGACGTACTACAGAGTCATGTCGACTGAACGGTAGCAGTTTATTCTTCGACCGCTACGCTGTTTTCCTTTGACCCACGCACATTGGTGGAACCGTTTCGGGAGGTGCCATTTAGTTTGAGCAGTGACTCTGGACGCACCCTCAATGGCGAAAGGTGGACACACGCAACCCCTCCGGAAACATTGTCGAAAGTGATTGTTCTGATGATTGAGGTGTTATTGTATGGGGAGGCACGGTGTTGCATAGCCGTAAGACCTCCAGATTTTTGAGTGTGGAACCCGTAAACACAATGTTCCCGTAGCGAGTGCTGAGCGACCGCACAGAACAGCGCTGGTGGAGAAGCTCTTGGCACTAGAGAATATCCTGCAAATGGAGTGGCCTGCCCGTCCATCCGCCTAAATCCCATCGTACGCGGTGGGATGCACTGGGTACATGCAGTGCAGCAGCAAGGTAAAATGCACAGTGACCATCCAACAACTGCAATGATGGAGGTGTGCAAGGCTTTACTAGAGGAATTCATTGTGAACCTCGTGGAAGTTATGGGGTCGCGCTGCAGAGCATGTCCGTTGTGTTCACACTCCACTGGAAGCCGTGACACTTTTTTGAAGTACCAGAACAGAACGTAAAAACATACGAGTAATCGATCCTTCGAAAAAATATCTGGTTGTCCTATTTCGAATTTCTGTAGAGTGCTTCCTGTGCAATACAGTAATGGTCCTAACTTGTAATGGTAGAAACATGGTAAAAACTTCAGTTTTGCACACCAGAATAATTCGTATTCAAGAAATTTACGTCAAGTTTGAAATAGTTAGTTATTAGAATCTGTAGTCAACTTGCTCGCTTACGTGCGAACCTAACTAGGTTCTCCAGATGGAGGATTTCCCAATATCAATCTAGGTGGATTTGTGTCAGAGTCGGAGTCTGCTGTATATACTATGCACCTAATTCTTTGCCTCCCTATGTCTTCTCGCTTGAAGTTGACCTTTACACAGTATTACCGATTTTCTGCAAATTTCCAAAATTTCAAGATAAAACCAGCGAGCGTCAGAAAATATCCCCTCCCAACTTTTGTAAAAAGCTTCGGGAATGAGCAGTTTCTCTTCCTCTGTCTCCTCACATTTCTTGAAATTAATTGTGACTTTATTCGAGATATTTGTGTGTAGCGGTGTAGTGACCATGTTACAGTGCAGTCATTGACTTTCCCTCCAAGGAGAAAAGACAAAACTTTGCCTTTCTTCACATGGATGCTCAGTTTTTCTTCATGGTGCACTTATACGGTAGGAATGGTTTCCTTAGCAGCAACGTTTGTTCACTATGTTTCGCCACAGGCAATAGGTAGGTAGTTACAATTCCAGAGCTTTCTAAATATCGAGTGTTAGTGAAGAATCTACCGAGAAGCAACCACTGATCGCTTTGCATTCTTCATTCATTTCACTTTTTGCCCGTTTGTCACCAGAGATCTGAGTTGTCTGTCGATAGAGACAAGATGGTTCTGTCATTATTATAGCAGTAGTACTTTTATATATACAGGATCTGGTATATCTGAGATGAAGACTGTAATACGTGGAGTGATTCTGAAAGATTACTTGACGTTCAAAACTTTGGCGTCTAAGACGTTTGGCGTTGCGTTGGCTCTCGGCAGCGGAATTCCGATTCGGTTTGCATCACATTTTGATCCAGCCTTTAAAAATGAAACAAGAAGGGCCGAATGTCTGGCAGCAGCATGTGCCGTCGGCGTAGCGTGTACATTTAGTGCACCTGTTGGAGGTGTGTCCAACTTATTAGAACTATGTCAGCATATGTCGGAGAAAATGTTGCAGTGCCAAGTTCCCCTTACCAAAGAAGAGAGAAATCATGTGTTACTAGTTGTGTTAATACGAAATGTGTAAACACAAGTGTACAGAACTAGTGGTATAGTGATTCGTTTCGCCGCGTGCACTCAGACGAATCACTTAACGGGGTTAACTCCCGTGGCTCATCAGTGAGTAAGAGTCAACTCCGGTTCAATAAGATAAGTACTGCCAACACATGTGAATAAAAGGAGAAACAAGAGGGAAGGTGAAATTAAGATTTTCAGCCATTCCACAAAAACATACATTGTATATTCGAAAAGGCCTAAAATCGTTTTAACTTGAGTTGCCTGTTAATATCAGTAGGATACTCAGGTTAATTAGAACATGTTCTGCGTAGACTCTCAGAGGCTCATGGCCCGAAATCGCGGTCCAAGCAGAGTAATATATGCAAAATCTTACCCGCCTGAAGTTTGTTATATCAAGCTCGTCTGAAGGAAGTGAAAGGGGACTGATCCGTGTATCAGTCGGAAGAGGACAGACTTCCGACACAGCGAATGCTTTATACAATCCTATAAAAGGCACAGGGTAGAGGTGTTGTGGTGACAAGTGGCGCTCTATAATACACGCATGGTCACGGTTTCAAATCCCAGAATGACAACCCTAATTAAGCCTTTCATCCCTTATGGATCGGTCAATTGGTACCAGACTCAACTGGGAGGATAGAAGACTGACGTGTTCATCAGCCGGCCACCGCAAGTCATTGTGCAAGCCAGATACACATTCAAAATGGCACCATTCTTAATGGAAGTCGAAAATCGGGCGCATTTTCAAGACGAAATTGATTGACGCCTTATGACTCTATCCATAAAGCTTTTTATAAAGGATGAAACTTGCAACAATTAGAGCTATCTCGTTGACGATCATTAGTTAACCCTTCCAGGCGTGCTCTTTTCCATAGAAGTTACAACGATGTACTTTTCCGTACGAAGTTATTGGAGAGGTTTCTTCGCAGCTTGTTGTGGCGCAGTCACGATTCGACTCTTGAGAGGATTTGTTGTTCAAACAGAAGGTGGGAAATTTTACATCTGACCCTTTGAAACAATGCGAAGGAAGACTTTTCATTACATACAATCATACGAAACCTTTGCAAAAATGATGCACAGAGTGGTAAAGTCTGGTCGAAAAGGTAGAGGAAAGAGTTCTTGGTAATTTCAGTTACCGTCAATGCCTTCTTTCAAACCAGCTTTGCTCCTGATGCTTTCGTTGTCAAAGAAATTCCGCTTTTTGTGGTGCTTGGAGTTATTTGTGGAGCTTTGGGAGCTCTGTATATTTCGTTTTATAGAACAGTTGTGCTATTTCTCAGGAACAATGAGCGTGCTAAAGCGCTGTTTCAGCGGCAGTAAGTTTTTGGTACTAGCATGAGTAGTAGTCATAATAACATAGGTAATTTACGGTTCGGTATTTACCGTAAGCTGATTGAGGTGCTTTCAGTTGGATCGTCTACCCAATATTCGTACCTCTTGTATACAGCATCATTTCTTTTCCGCATGGTCTCGGACAATTTTCTTCAGGAAGGGTGAGTATGAAAAAGAGGGGAATCCTGAGGTGTTGAAAGCCCAACGGTGTTAATGGTCAATAGTATCAAATCCATTGTTATACTGAACTCATGCTAATATTTCTCCCAGTATTGTAGCCGATATCAAGACTCCCTTCCCACCCCCAAGTGCTTCATCGGTCTCTTCAACATAAAAGCGACACTCTTAACAGTACTTTTTGTAGTGAAGGCGTCACTCTTCACAATATTCTTCCTGCACTAACGTAAAGCCAAAGCGTGAGAAGTTGCGTATATTGTAAAGATCACAGTAGGTATCATGACATATCAGGCTTCTTAATGGTTTCTAGGACAAAAATACTAGGGAAATGGCGTAACATAGGAAACGTCAAATAACAATGAAAGTGTGCAACAGTCGAAGAAGTAATTCTTTAGCACAGCAGCACAATGCATTACATTACGTACCGAATAGGCATTCTAAAAAAGAATCACCTCCGATTCTCGGTGAAGCTTTTTTTACGATGTGCTGCGGTATCAAAGCGAGGTACGCACTAGTTACTTTATTCTGAACAACGAACGTGGTACTAATTGACCGAATCTGAAGAAATGAAAGAGTTGTTCAGCCGGGAAGCTGCTCAAGTCACTGAGGCGTGTGACAACCTTGACTTCTGCCTCCTCTTACAAGCAATTCGATAAAAATTCAGAGGCGATTCAGCAGCATCTTACAAATACACTAACGCACCAATACGGAAAGTACGAACTCCCCAAAAACAACGAATACGGAAGAAACATTGAAAAGCGGATGAACTAATGCGTTCGCGAATTTGAATAAAGAATCCGAAATAAATACCAAAACTTACATTTTAAATACCTGGCAAACTCGAAATGGAACCGAACGTGTCAGAATGATCAAATATCAAGTATCAGCAAGCCCCGAAAGGATTGAGGATTGGTTCCAGCGTGTTGATTCGGTGGTAGGTAATCAATCGTTCATTNATAGTTATAACGGTCTCATTGTGCTGTACTTCTCACCCTTTTCCCACCTCATCATGGAGCACCTGACATCATTTTCAACACGTAGACGAATGAATGATCATCAATCGGCTTTTTACAGCTCAAATTCGGAATGAACCTGAAGGACTTCTTCACCAATTGCACTTTTTCTGAGGATCCGCCTTCATTTCTTGCTTGCAACAGAGAGAATTTTGATCACTGGATGGACAACCGGGAGAGCGTTATAGCTTTGCTAGTTATTTTCATCATAGTGCACGTGAGTAGATTTTTATCCCATTTTCTGTGGTACGAGTGTAGCATAGGTGTTTCAGTTCGTCTTCTCAATAGTATGTATGACGCTGCCAGTTCCTTCCGGAGTGTTCATGCCGATATTTGTCTTGGGTGCCGCGATTGGAAGGCTGATGGGGGAGGTGAGCAGAATTTTCATGGGGCCTTAAGTTATGATTTCGTCTCCGAAACTCTATCACACAATTGGAGCCTATATACAAGACTGCTCGTACCGAGGGAACGTGCGATTCACCGTGACCTCACCATTTTTCTTCGCACGCTTCGTACGCGACGCATAGTGGCTTATCGCGACTTCGATGCGATCGCTACCGTGCGATTCAATTATGAAGAAAAAGGAGATATGCACTAGTCCATGACTACTTCGAGGTTGAGGACTTGAGGACAGCTGGTCCTTTTCTTTCTTGCCTTTTATGAATTCCTTTCCCATGATGATGGTAGGCATGATTTTATGGCGCGTCTCGTCCACAGCAACCACTGCAGCCCTCCCTTCAAGCGAGACAAGCTCTATTATCACTATGCCCCATCCGCTTTATGAAAGACGAGTCGTTCAGCTTGTCAAGCGCAAATATAGAACTGACAAAGGACCTTGGGTTCCTAGCAACAGCTGACGGATGATGTATTGTGAAGATCTAGCTGAATTGAATGCACAAAAGAAAACTGACCTGTATGCGGCTTGTTAGGAACTAGACCATCAAAGCGCCCAGAGCCTTATTTTGTTGGCGCGATTTTTGAACCGACAACGCGCCGCGACTCTAAGAAGATGTGTCGAAAGTCAAGCAAGCAACGCACCTTAAATTTTGCCCATATTCTTCCAAGATGCAGAGCAATGTTTGCTGGAGTTCTTGGTGGTTCCAATGCAAAATGTTACTGTTACGTCTCCTGAAGCCAAGTATTATATCTATCTGAAAGTTGAACAAGAAGCCTATCAAGCTTTTCTTTCTCGTGCTTTTTTTTCCCAAACTCCCTTTATTATTTAGTAAGCATGAATTGAAGTTTAACGGGTTTTTCGAATGTGCTGAATTTGCAGATCGTAGCAATTGCTCTACCATCAGGTGTTATCGAGGGACTCAACATTTACCCAGGTGTTTACGCAGTAGTAGGTAAGATTTACATTTTACCTGTAAGCGTTTTTGGAAAGATATTTGAATGACGATTTTTAAGGTGCTGCGAGCTTTTCTGCTTCCGTCACTCACACTGTTTCTGTGTCGGTTATGATTTTTGAAATTACGGGACAATTACACTATATTCTGCCTGTGATGGTATGAATTCAATTAGTGATTGTTATCGATGCATTTTGAATAGCTCTAAGCAAGATGAAGACCCTCGAAGGCACAGTCACGATAAAAACGGTTTCCGGATTTCTATCTACTATTAGCCTGAGGCCCCAAGTATTGCTTAAGGTACGCTGTTGTGTCGGCCTGCGCAGGCTTGGTAAGTCCCGAAACGGGCTTAGCCGAAGTATGAATCCAAAGGCGAACGAGCTCACATGACGTTGCAGAAGCTTCAGAGATTGTATTAGCCTGAGGCCCCAAGTATTGCTTAAGGTACGCTGTTGTGTCGGCCTGCGCAGGCTTGGTAAGTCCCGAAACGGGCTTAGCCGAAGTATGAATCCAAAGGCGAACGAGCTCACATGACGTTGCAGAAGCTTCAGAGATTGCACCATTACCATCACCACCGGAAACACGGGTGTGTGTACATTCGTGCAAGTCGAACTGCGCTCGGCAAAATTCGTAGCGATTCAAAGGACGCTGGCGCCTACTATTGGGGTACAAGCTTGAAGAGGAGTATATTAGTAGGGTCAGCGATACTGATAAGCTATTCCACTTCAAATCTGGGCCCCAATGATAGGCGCTAAAGTCGTCACAATCGCTATGAATTTTGCCACGCAATTTGCCGCGCGCGGTTCGAATTGCCCGAGTGTACAGCCCCTCCTCCCTCCTACGGAAACACACGTTCTACGCAGCCAGGTTACTGTAGTCAGCAGTGCGCAATGACCCTCAAATTGGACAGCTCGTCCAATTATCTAATCTATGCAACATTTGTAGCCACTGTCTCTCCAACCGATAAATTCACAAATTTTTTGAAGCCCTCCATAATATTTATTTGAAAACACTACTTTTCGCGCATACTTCCTTCATGACCTTTGCACTACTCTACTATAACACCCCTATTCTTTCGAAACCAGATGCCTCAAAATAACCGTGAACTGTGCCTTTAAACATTCACATATGGTAGAAGTAGTTGATTTATGAAATGAACCGCATGAGAAAATGAACTGAGGAGGCGGCCCTGCTCCGAAAACGAATATCGACAGTGTGCAATATTCGGTCCTGTTCTTTGAAAGTTCGACTACAATAGCAGCATTTACTAAAATCCGGCGAAATACTAAAAAAATGGCATTTGCGAAAAAACAAAAAAAACAAGTGTAGATGAAGAAAATTCACGTGAATGTCATCCCCCGTTACAGTCCTGAATACATGATCTGTATTAAAATCTCTGGTAATAAAAAAATTCAAAAATCACAAACGACTCAAGTTGGAGGAGAATATTAACCGATTAAATAATAATGTACACATTCAGATATCAGTTCTACTGTCCAACGCTGTATGTGCCTATATGCAGCCTTCGTTTTTCGACACGATTATAAAAATTAAACATCTACCATTTCTTCCAGATATACCTCCTTCAAATAATTTGTGAGTAAAATTTTTTTCCCAATTGTGTTGTAGTTTTTTGAGAATATAGAACGAAGAGGTAGGCTGTTCTATCACACTAGTTGTTCAAGAGTATATGATTGAGGGCGTGGCTTCGATTCCAACTTCATAGCCTGTGAAGTATGTTCATGAAGAAAATAATTTGTTCAGTCATGAGTTTGTATACATATTTACTGTGCAAAGATCTATCTTCCACAGAGTTACAGTACGAGGGAAAAGAGTGGGTATGGGGAACCTCATAAATCATAGGCTCTCAGAGGGTTATTGGAGATACTTTACACAAACTTGATACTCAAATGAACTTGATAGCACTTTGAAAACCCTACTTTCCTGACCCAACTGATTCATTTTACGATATAATTTACAAGACTCCACTATTGACAGGAGCGCCTCACAGACCTACAGGCCCTCGCCTTTTATGACTTCTTATCGGTCCCTATCACTTGATATCATTCTCTGTCACCAATCACTAACGGTCCCCTCATATGCTACACCACCTGCCAAAGTGCCAAGGCTTCACCGCTAATACGAAGGGAGTTACGGACCCTGTGGCTTTTGCCTTTTAAGGCTGCTTATCAGTTTCTATCGATAGTTGTCACTTCCAATCACCTACCATCAGTGTTCCCATCCCGCCATCTATCTCTCTTTCAAATTTTAATGCCCTAGGTCCAGTGGGACAGGAGTTATGAATTTCCGGTCAGACAAACACACACACAAACACACCAACAGACACACTTAGCCGATTATACAAGTAGGATACTTTACAGAGACTTGATACTCAAGTGAACCTGATAGCAGTTTGCAAACCCTACTTTCCTGGTCCAACTGATTCATTTTACGATATAATTCTTTTTTTTTTCGGAGATTTCAATCACAATGAACTCCTGAAGAAATGCGAGGTCCATGAATTGACATTTCGGCGGTGTCATAAATGAGAGCTATTAGTCCCATGCGAAGATGCTGTCTATTACTCAGAGCAAAAATATCGATCTGTCACATAAGAAAGGCAGGGACCCTCATAGTGATAAGCTGACATATGAGCGTCTAGAGTCACTTCTTCATACGTCAGAGTCCTTTAAAAGTTATAGAATTAACATCAGGACACTACGAATTCCAAATGAAACTTTGGGTAGGTCTTCCGAGAAAGTGCTAGCAGCAGGGAGTTTATGGGATTTGTAGAAAGTGAAGCCTTAAGATGTACAACGATTCAAGCAATTTTTAGGGGTTTCTGTAAGTGAAGCGAGAGGTAAAAGGCTAGAAAAGCGGCGGCGTCGGCGTGACTTCCATATGTTAAAAGAGAAGGGTGTTTGGTGAGAGTGTAGAATCTAAAATCATGAGTGTTCAATTAATTAAATGCTTTTCTTAAGCGGACTTCCAATTTCTCCCTAGAAATCCGATGTTTCAGGGTGCACACTCTTCGAGCTGAAGATATAATGATTTCTCCTGTTTTGTATACTACGAGGATCATCTCCTATGCTACCATTCAACAGATTCTTTTGGATGATAGAAACCTTAGAATA
>UZAF01018028.1:14516-38114 GCA_900617895.1 Haemonchus placei | reverse complement strand
CGTGAGTTTTACTCTCAAACTGCAGCAAAAGATCACAGAAACTCTGGAGGAAGGTCGGATGCATGGCTCATCTCGGAAGTCCAGCAGTTTGTCCTCTGATACAGTCTCACAATGAATTTACCCTTCAAAAACCTGGGGATGAACCGTATCTTCACGGCAATACATCAGCACTCAACAACCCATTTCTCACCAAAGCCACGCACTGTGAAGGAAAAAACGCACCCCCATGCTGGCTTTGAAAATCTCGACATCGAATTTCACAATGTCGATCAGGATTGACAACGATCGAAGGACTGATTCAGTCGGCGAGAGCGAGGAAAACTTTTTGAGGAGCTGGGTAAATTGTCGGCGCAATGCGGATGGCTGGAAATCAAAAACATCGGAGAACATCAACAAAAAACTAAAAGCTTCAGAAGAGAAGGCAGAAAAAAGCCTTTTTCCTGGAATGCCAACGAAGTAAGTGCTTGCCTTAATATTCCCCCCACAAAGGACTGATTTCGGAATAAACGCTTGTATTGCCGAATCCATATTGACTGCATCAATGTCGATCTTGTGGTCGAGACATGATTTACTGAAGATGTAGAGCATCTTCGTATACAAATACGTAATAAACAATACATAATAAACAAACTAATATAAAAAACAGCATGAAAAACATCAAGAACCAACTAACACTTGCTTTTCGAGGCAATCCCGGCAAACTTTGAGGGCAGCCAGCTCGAGGGCGGCTTCGAGGCTGACCTTCCAGGCGACATGCCCGAGGAAATCTTCGAAAACCTTAACATAAGTTACACTCAACAGCTCTTCCACTTTCCACGGCGCCATCAATCAAATACAGTTGGTAGCAATAATAACACTAACACACCTGTTCATTGAGGTAGAAGAATGCATTGGATTCAGTCAACAAGAGCTCATAAGCAGATTGTGGGATGAATCTCAGCCTCAGTTCAAAGCTGCAATTATATAGTTGGATTGATTATCACATATGAACCCAAACATCAAGAAAACTTCAGACCTAAGCATATAATCAAACTCTAGAGGCGCAGTTCACGATAAAAATGGTTTCTGAGGTTCCCACACAGGATGATTTTGAGGCCCCCACGTATACCACATCTGGCACTATTGGGTGGGAAAACGGCCTAGTGGGGAGTTATAAAGGCTCAAAGATTGGTCCGCGTATATCCTCGGACGAGTTTTACCGGCATTGTAGAGACTACACCAGTCACAAGGGAGCCCATGTAGGAATTCAAACAACTTGTCACGACCCATAGCGACAGTGAAAGGTAGTTCTGTACAGTTCTGGCTTGATGTAGTAAGCTCTCTGCACAAGTGCAACAACTGAAATCTCGTCTGAAGCCCCTTCCCATGTTATTCCGTCATGGTAATCTCGTCCCACCTCTATTTTCCCTACTTTTTGTGCCCTTAAACACCCTAGTTTTATAGCTAATCAACCATACACTACATGAATAGCGGACCATGTACGAATTGTCCTTGGAAGCATCAAAGAGCTTGAAGACGGAAGCCTATCTAATCTAAATCTATCTATCTCCCTAATATTTTCAATTTTATTTTATTTGTACGATATTCTGATACTTTTGCATTCAATAATATCTCCTTTTACAAAGCGGAGCTGGTATTGTGCCAAAAGGCATCGCTACCATACGAACGCTACCATTCGGAAACCAAATATCATATCGGAATCTCAGCCAAGGAACGCAAGTCATTCAAGCCCCCTCCGTATTCGGAAACTCTTTGGTGGCACTAGAATGGTCTGTAATGCCAGATATTGCAATTCGTACACTAACTAGCCCTGAAAAATTGTTCAAATATTACTAGTAAGGCATTCGAAGGCCGCTACTACTGTAAAGGTTAGGGAAATACAATTACACACCTTAAATTTAATAGGGAGCCTCCATATTCTATAACTATGATAAAATACGAATTAATTTGAAGTAGTGCCAACTCAAGTAACACAAATATAATTCTGTGACAAAAGACTATCACTAAGAGGAAGCTATGGCATGTTTATGAACTGTTCGAGATCAGTATTTAGTTAAACTGATGGGGCAAGTGATAGGTTGCAAGGGCCGTTGACGCTAAGAGCAGTTTTATTTTCTAGAAGATCCGAATCCGGAGACGCTAGTGATCCCGACGAGAAAGGCAGCCACTCTAACAACCATTAGTACTGCCGAATTTTCCCCTCGCAATTCGATGTTTACTTATATCAAATCTTATTGTAGATATTATTCTTCATAAATAACAGAAACACCGGGTTTACTTCTGCTTATACATCCATTTGCTACCTCTATTCCGCACCGGGCCAAGCCACGCAGTGAGCCACTTTCAGCACATCGAAAGATATACTGAATCCGCACCCTCAATTTTTCAAGATATAGATTGTATAGGGATCCCCTTCACTAACCAGCGGCTGTTCGTTGAAAAATAAAATGTCATGGGTGGAATGATTAATTGGTGTTGAGCCTCACACACTGAAAATGTCCGACACGTGGCGTTCAAGACCTGGTGGCGGGCCGCTAACATTCGAGTGCCAACTGTCGCATTCCAAAGCCACAGAATAACTATGGAATGGAAAGAAACAACTTTTTTTGTGAAGTCTGTCTGAATAACTCCGCTGTTACTACTACGTTTATACAGCACCTTATACATCAGTCATTACTTCGATCGAATACCTCAGAAGGTGTGGCAAAGATCCAAAAAGCCGTCGGGTAAGCAGAACACTCGAACTGCCTACATTCAATCTGAGTGGGTCATTGTTAAAGGCAGGCGATGCGTATCTGAGAAAATACTTATTTCCCCAAGAATCTTTAGTTTTTACTAATTATAAAAACAGTGGAAGACTATGACACCGTTCAAGGCCTTAAAACTTGACCTCTATATTTCCTGTGGTAAAACATCCGCTACCCTAAGTTGGAAAGGCTATAGACCAAAAATTTAATGGTCAGAACAGAAAGGGATTCTCTTCCAAATCCTGCTGCCCAGAAAGTTGTGCAGTCCCTTACAACTGGGTTCCCTTTTTTTCGTGACAAGGTGTTCGTTTGCCCAATTGGGCTAGACCAGCAATTAGACATCAGACATGAGGACCATCGTTCTCTAGGGTCTCGGAAAATCCCAACCCATTGTGGTAAACCTACGATGAGCTAGATAATTACAGAAAGAGATTCTTTCCAAAGCTGCTCTTCTTTCCTGTGGAAGCAAAAATTGCAGTGAAATTTATTCAACTCTTATGAGTCTTCAATATTACAGAAAATAAAATTCTCCAGATCGTACGAAATATGAAGGGAAGTCATGTAGTTGACGGTTGGGTGGAATGCCTGAGGTGGTAGTCCCTATGGGAAAAAGCTGTCCTGCTCCCGCGCGAAACCAAGGCTCGCATAATGCTCAAAACATGCTTTATCTTGATTGACCTCAAAACACCAGGATTTAGGACCTCGCAAATCAAAGCCTTTAATACCCGGACTCACAATTGATGTCACACACGCTGCTGTTTTCAATCAGTGCAGCATAAAGGGTATATTACATATTGAAACTAATAATATTGATGAAGAAATTAACAGAGCCTCTAAACCAACTATACTGGGTTACACGAAAAGGTAAATTGAATGCATTGCTTTTNCTCGCATAATGCTCAAAACATGCTTTATCTTGATTGACCTCAAAACACCAGGATTTAGGACCTCGCCAATCAAAGCCTTTAATACCCGGACTCACAATCGATGTCACGCACGCTGCTGTTTTCAATCACTGCAGCATAAAGTGTATATTACATATTGAAACTAATAATATTGATGAAGAAATTAGCCGAGTCTCTAAACCAACTATACCGGGTTACACGAAGAGGTAAACTGAATGCATTGCTTTCAATTCCACTTCACTATTGGGTTCCAAACAGTTCAGCGTACACCCTAGAGTAGACCCGAGTTTGGCCAGCTAACTTCTCGGCCTCCCCTGGGGAGAATCAAAGTAGCTTCGAAAGTTTTCATGAGCTATGACCAAGTAAGTATGGACTCAAACAACATCCAATCCTGAATAACAAAAACATGTAAGTTGTATTCAAAAATGTATTCGAGCAGTAGAATCACGTTAAAGATCGGTTCAGTGCAGGAAAGCTACCCAGTAAACATCCTTTCAATCTTCCAAAACAAAATATATTGGAGTTTCCGAAGTTCCCGGCAATCTGAATTCGCTTATCGTCCCATGGAGAGATACAAAGCTGTAAGACCCGAACAAATGCCAAAAAGACACGCTCAGGAAGACGTTACGGAGTCATCCGACCAGTCCCTCCGTGAAGGAGAAATTGCTAGCTAGAACCACACATCTATCCAGAATCAGAACAATTTTCCACTGCTCCAGCATGTACATTATTCCAGTTTACGAGCAATGCATCTCTAAAACTGTCCCAGAGGATTTTTTCTTTTTTTTTCAGGTTTTTTTTTCGATTTTGAAATGGTAGAAACCTTCGCTGACCCCAAAATATGTGACGTCTCCTTCTTCAGCTTTTTTTTGTTAAAATTATTTTCAGGAGAATACAAGAATATGACGACTTTTACGCGGCCAGAAATAGTCGCTTTATCCATCAAGCTTTCCACAAATAAGACTTCCCACTTTCCTGTAAGTTGAAAGTCACGTTCATGGGATAATTTCGGAACTTCCCATGCGTTATTAAAACGTTTGCCTGTTTACTTTGTACATTGACCTCTCTTTCCCTCTCTCAAGTTTCAGGGTGATTCCGGAACAAGCAAAAGCTCTATGTTCAAAAGATATCGAAGATATAAATAAATTTCAAGTGCAGGGCGATTCTCTTTCATTTTAAAAACCATATATGGCGTCTGAACAATGGATTGCACTGTATGGGCATCCCATGGGGCCTACCAATCAGAAAAGCCGTGCCCGTTCCCTGCACCCTCAGCGGTTGCAGGCTCGGAATTCGCGATATTAGCCCTCTCTGGAAGTTTCGGAGCAGGTCTCCGGAAGGAAGATAGTATCCATTGTTACCACACTTGCTTTGACAATAGCAAAAGGCGAAAGGCGTACATATGCGTACTAATAATCAAAGCCAACTTTTGAAACGAAAAAGACCCTTTTCATTCCTCATTATTATCTGGTTCGGAACAACTGGTTTTCGACTAACTTCTTACCTTTCGCACAGTCATCCATTCACCTCTCTGCTCTTGAAGCCACACTAATAATGCTAACGAGTTTTCGTCCTAATCGTAAGTCCTTCCCATGCCCTTTGAGGTTTTTTTCTCCCAGTAACGCATTCATTTATTCTCTAGGCCATTTTGGGACTTTTTAACCGTTTAGTTTCCCATAAGCTATCCTTTTTTAACCCTTGGATCCCAGAAGCTATCCATCCGCAGCTTCTTCCCATTTTCTCTTTGAAAATAAAAATCAAAAATCCTGAGAGAGGAAACCATTCAAAGAATAAAAAGTAAACGTCAAGCCTCAGCTGAACAAAGGCAGAAAAACACTGTCACATGCAATAGAAAGAAACGAGAGAAGAGCAGAGCACATGTTGAAGGTCTTCTCAGAAAAAAAAAACTAAAAAAACCAACTGAACGAACTTGAGATCCTGAGGACACGAGCTGGGAGGAAGAAATTTTGCATAAGTGTGCCGTAGATTTGATATGAGAAGATACGGATGAAGCCATACATGATCACCTTAACGAGAGGAGTAAACAGCGTAAACAATAGACAAACACAGTCCAAACTCACCTGCAGTTTTTGGCGAAGGTCCAGATAGTAGCCGAAGCGCAAAGTGAGCATGGGCTACGGCCGCAATACCGATTCCTTGAAGTACCACCTGGAGCACTCGCTGAAATTACTTATCAGGAATTGATTCTTCCTAAAAGTTACTTTTAAAATAAATTCCAAGTCCCTGGAAAGGATGAATGAGTTTTTCCAATGCTCTATATGATTCATTACGGTCGGCGGCTGCATTGTGAAAAAACTTGTGACATTTCATAAATATTTCACTGCCCATCCCAATCCCCCAGGGTAAGGGAGGATGAATGCGACATCATCCATCCGTCTCCGGGATTGATATAATCCAATTCGTTTTCCACGCAAACAGACGATCGAACTCAACGTCGTCGCTCTTCTGTTCACATAAAAGTTTCTGCATGTCAACCACCTATCAGTCTTTCCGCGATTTTAAGCATGCGATAGGGAAGATTTCTGTTTGCGCTGGGAGAAGAGGCGAAAAACCAGAAAAGGCAAAAATAACGTCTCCATGAAGTCACAAAAAAGCTCAAAGATGGTAGGACAAGCCGATGGGAAGAAAGACAATGAGGAAATATCAGAATAAGATGACCTAAAAGCAGGGCTCTTGAGCCTGTCTTAGCAGCAACAGTAGTCTCCTATAGAATTAACTCTCGGGACTGTGAGCTCTTAGCAATCCATCGAGATTACTTGAAGTTGTCGAGAGGCCCTTTGAAGCATCTTAAAGCCATCAAGTTGACATCCAAGTTGATGGCAGCTGTCACAGCTAATAACACGCTTTGAGGATATCCTGCTATGGATCTCCGTTTTACCGAGGCTCACGACAAAAAGTGGCCTCCAGGAAACCCGACAAAGATTCCTATGCAATTTCGTGATCCAATGGGGCAGCGGACGGATAGATTTACAATGATGAAATCCCGCTACGAGTTCTCAAAAGTGCCCGCTTAGGTCAGGAGCTCTGTCTACATCCAATGTTGACTTCCGCCTAATTGCTCGTAGTTCTACCGTGTACGACGAAACCGACTGGCTCTATAGTAAACACGCTATGTTTGGACACGTCCTTGAGGGTACGGATGTTGTGTAGCTTCTTGAAAGTCATAGATGACAACCCGTGAAGGGCTGCATCGTTTCCTATGTATTGTGATCCCTCGGCCATCAGATTTCATAAATTTCAGATAAGAGGCAAGATTTCTCGGAGGAGGCACCAAGGAATACACTGTTTTCAGGGGTAATCTTGGTTTGAATAGCAAACTCTTTTGAAAATGGCACTAAAACCATTTTTTCTTTTTGGAAAAAGTAGGACTAAATATAGTAGTCACACAATCTAGCCATGCAGTAATTCAAACTGCGTTTTGTTTTACATTTGGACAAGTATTCATTACCCCGTAAATTACCTAAAAATTACCCTAATAAATGTAAAATGGCTATGAGTCCCTTCTTGTGCCATAATAGAACATTAAACTCAAGAATGAACACCAGTCCATAGAAATTGATCAGTAAAGATGACTGACCAGATTTTTGTAATAAAAAAGATGATGACAGATAAACAAAGAATGAATGGGTGCTTCCGGTGGCTGAGTTGAGGAGTATATTGTAGCTCTACTCAACAAATACCCAAAGAGGGGTTAAAATCGGAATTCCCTATCCTAATGCAGCCAGCCGCTCTGTGTTTTTCTTCGGTGTATCTTTGCCCTTTCTCAAAGGAATGCCGTCAAAGCCATCTGCGCTACTCCAGACAGAAACTGGAAACTGAACAAAAATAGATGATGTAAGAGAAAAGCAGAACTAGAGACAGAACATTTGGAAAAGAGGCAATGGCTGATGGTTTCCCAGCATACGATGATATCTAGGAAGGAAAAGTGGGAAATTAAGCAAGAAGTGAAGAAATGACAGTGTGGCACAAGTCCAGAGAGGTTTCAATTACGTATTCATTGCTTTTACAGCAGATCATGGACCAGTAGAGAATTTAAATCGAGTTTTGAATTTGAATGTGATTCAGCGGAAAAATCAGAAGAAGAACTACCAAGAAATTTTAGAACCAGTTGAGCGCAACTTCCTAAAAATCGGTGAAGCGAAGCTTACCATACTATATGCACCCATAAACGAGTAATACCACTACAACAACTTGTTGTCCTTTGTTGATGGCATGAAGTTATCCCCGCCTTATAACCTCAAAATCCGCCTGCTTACAAATTCTGCAGCGATTACAAAAATTCTAAATGACCATGCGAATCGCCAATTTCAGGGCCCCAGCGATGCCGTCTACCACTTGATGGAAACAGGAATTTTTCTTGCAGAGGGATGCTAAAAACATTCGCAGACGGGTCCAGCAGTTCTCATTTCTTTCGGCCTTCCCTGTGCTGAACTGCTGAACAAAATTGGTGAGCGATTAACTTAGGAAACCGCATTTTTTGAACTCTCATTCCTTACGAAAAAATGAACTGGAAACCCTGAACAACGAGATCAGGATCCATTTTGTCATCCCTTTGGTGTTACAGCTTTAAGCTCTGGACCATTCCTCGGCTTTCAGTGTAGTCTGTATTACAAGTAGTTGGGAAGCGTGAAAGACACCTCCAATGAAACCAGCAGCCCTAATATTTTTCCATGTATCGGGTACTTTACAGACACTGAAAGAGGAACTGAGTCTTCAGGAATCCTACAGAAGTTGAACAACTCCAAAATGTAATGTAATGTACTGGTCTTCCGAGTGACCATCGGTTGTTCGAGTCCCCATTTCGAGATATCCATTTACATTACTTTTGATTAAATTATTATACAAACTACTTCAATGATTTCCCTGTCATCAACGCACCAGAGTGACCTGATCGTGGAAAAGTTGCCCACATTTCTTTCAAGAAGTTCGTAGCAAATGAACGAAGCACTCGTTAAAGCACCAAACGAGTGTAATCGCGAACAAAACGTCATCACGAGCTGTTCCACGGGCTTGATTGATTGTTGCAACCAAACTTAATACACCACTAGTTGAACAGAGGAAGAAACATTCGGTCTAACTAGTTGAATGGACCCCTTTAGGCAATATTGGACCCACTTTGCAGTTTGGGAGCACGGGAGTTCCCCGGGAGCAAAATCGCCGGAAAACGTTGCACGGGAAAGATAACGGAAGAACGGAATGATGTAATAGTCGAAAGTTTGCCGAAAGAAAGGGTCATGTGAAAACAGAGAAGGCTGTAAAGAATTGGTGGTGGTTTTAACCACTGTGGAAGGCCTTGGTTAATGAGGTACTTCAACCAGGAAAAAGTGAAGAATGCCATGGCGAAAACGGTCAACATTCAATGATCCAAAAAAAANAAAAAAAACGAGAGATTTCCGAATTTTCAGGGGACTACGCTGAACCATAAACATTCCTCACCGAATTCCATGAGAACTACATTAAAGAGAAATTAGTAAGTGCATCAATGAATTCTTAATGACATCTGACGTAAAACAACAAAAGCAGCAGCTGCTTCTTTTCAACTGGAGTATCAATTTTCGTGATGGAATGTTGCCCTTCCGACAGGGAAAAACTGAGGAAATGCGACTTTTAAATGAACGAAAACTTCGAGAACTCATTAGCGGAGACAAAGTGAGGGTCTTGGATGAGAAGCGAATATTCCATGAACTTTTAAACCCACTGGCCCTCAGGGTTTAATAGGAATTTAATAGGAATAGGATTTTGTAAATAATCAGTATTAATAAACTCAACTGCAAAAAACAAATTTTCTAGGCCTTCAGAAGTTGTTCCGATGGATATGTCCGCTTGCCTTGGAAAATAAAAACACCAACACCCACATCATTAGGCGTCGCAAGTTTTTATACTAACGAAATTTGCAGTCAAACTTCTCGGCGATTCCCAATGGAGGTCTAATGCAGAGCGCATCCCAAAAACCTCGATTATCCCAGTCCACCTTAATGTTTCGAGAGTCTTGAATGGAATCCAATGCAATAATGGCCTTGTTTTAGTATTTCCACAAAAATCTGGCTCCGATCAATGTACATCCGTGACAAACAAGACGAAGGAGCATACGGCATAATCGATAGAAATTTGAGGCAATTTCTTCAACCCACAGCCACCCCATAAAGAGGCATTGTATGGGCCTGTTATCATTTCATCACATGACAGTACTGATTTCACAATGCGCCCCTTGTGGAAGTAGATAACCTTCATAAACGGTGAGCAGATAATTCCCAAGCTCCAGAAGCACATTCCATGTGATCAATCCTTTTGGAATTTATCGTCCCAAACCAGAATCGCAGAGGATGGGCGCAGTGAAAGGGATGAATCATGGCAGTTAGTTGATGAGTAAGTCAATGTTTTCATTGCCGAAAGCGATTCTATGACCCTACCCTAGTTAATGATCGCCACTATTTGACAAGGTCCTAATTGGGCTAGCGGAAATACGAGGCGGCACTTCTTGACCCACTGCGCCCTGTAGACCAAACAAAAGCAAGAAGGCCTCTAAAGGGTTAAAACCAGTAGAAGTAGATTGTGTACCCATCATTGGCGGTGAGTCAACTTGATGCATTCCAACCATCTCAAAAGCATTATAGAGCGAACACTAAACTGAGGCTGAGGTGACGGGGCGATGACGAGTGCCAAGACTCTTTGTCAGAGAGAAACGAAACGAAACGAATCTTTTCTATAACACCTGCATTTTTCCATTTCAAAAACGCATAATACGAACTTGTTTAGTAAAGAACTTTGGTAACAGAAAAGAGGGGTTGACAGTCGAAAAATCGGAAAGAAGGAAGAAGTATCAGAACAAGTTGCGAGGCTTTTAAGACCGGAACTTTTGAAAAAAACTGGAAGAACATTCGGCAAGCTTTCAGTGTGATCGGACGGGCTATAGTTTAGAACATGCCGTGTGTAAACTATATAGAAAGTAGCAAAATCCCACGTTTCCATTCGTTTCTTTTGCATTTTCACGACTTTTCTTTATCGAAAATTCAAAAAATCGAACTTTCAGACTGGAAAATTGAATTGTTCACATAATTAAGCCTAGTTAAGCCCCGTTGAGTTAACTGCCAGCTTTTTTGGGCTCAAAAGTACAAATACAGGGCCGGTCACAGACACTGTTACTGCTAAGTCCTAGAGCCTGGTATCACCGAGGTCAGGACGAACACCTGGGCGGCAGTAATACGAAGATATGGCAGACACAGAATGAGGTCATCTGCATAGTTATTTACCGGCACTCCCGAGAATAACTGGGAGTTACCCATTCCTGAGTGGAGCTAATTTACCACAAAGGGTGTATCCAAGAAGATACTGGACCGGAATTATACATTTAGCCCTGGCTTTCGCATTTGGGAGTGCGTTCTTGGATGCAATGCACTATTTCTTGAATATATTTATGCAGATGTGTTTCTACTGTTTACTAAAAGTTTGTTGTTTGGCATTTGGACCGGATAAATCCTTGGTTTGAGTCACTAAAAGAATGCAAGTGGGAGAAAATTACACTGGGTAATGCCCGAAGGTGACACTGAATACTGAACATATGGCAAAGTAGCTTGATTGATATCCCTCCACACCATACACACAATAAAAAACATTGACGACAACGAAAACAAAAGATATTGGAATAGTAATGAACACATTGATATAGTAGAAAAGAAACAAAAAATGACAAAAAGGTACCGTATCCCATATAGGAACATAAGGAAAGCTTGGACATGAAAAAGAAATACAAACATTCGGCAAAGGACGATGTTGTCTTTGCTAGAACGCCACATTTTAGTCAGTGGCACTAACGGCTGTGATGCTATAATAGAGATATGGGGCAAGAATTGATTAATGACCGTGGGACCATCTATTCGGCAGATTTTTTTGGCCAAACATTAAGCGCTAGGCCACCATCACTCTCACCTGCCCACTCCTCAACTACGATCCGGGGTTTCAACTCTGACCATTGACCCCTTCAGGAGCCCAGAAATTATAGGGAAACTATAATGTTTTAGTAGAAGACATCAAAAACCATCAAATGCGATCTGGCTAGCAGCCTCGAAAGGGGAAAAACAGCGAAAAGAACTCGTAAAACTAACAAAAAGCTAATCTACACATCAAATATGACTGCTGAGGCTTTAACGAAGCTAAAAATTTTCGATTCTACTAATTAAAAGCAGAAGCATTTTCAAACGGCAAATTACAAAAATAAGCAAGTGCGAATGCATGGCGTAGACGGGTCAAGAGAAGAAATGAGAGTGAAAACAGACCTCAACGGTGGTCTCATCATCGTAGCGGACCGCTTTGCAGCCGTTTCCGACCGTGAACACCCGGGCGATGCAGTCCATGCCGGGTGCATCCGAGCCGTGCGCTCGTCGATCCTCCCAGGCACAAGAGACACCGACCCTCCAACGGGTGCTGGCCGAGGAGGCGTAATCGACGTTTGAGTTTCGCGCTCCCCCTGAATCAGGCCCACCAGAGACCAGCGATCGATGCACTGCGGCCAATTCTCGCTCTCGCGCATTTTCTGCAAGGTGGCCGCCGTCAGCTATTTGGTAGCTTTACTTTTATCGATTATTTTGGTCTCTATATCAATCTCTAGACGTTATAGCGATGTTATTTTGTGCACTTTACCTTTGTCTCTTTTTTAGATGCTCATTTGTTCTCGTAGGGGGTTCACAAGGCCATGAAAAATGGTGATTTTTGGGGCTTGATGGCAACTGTTCCTGTCAGTTTACCTTCCATAAGGCGTTGCATTTTAATAATCTGGTTGATATTTTATTTAATATTCTGAAGAGTCTTCTTGATGAGTTGTCTCCGATCACAGTAACTTGGTCCCCTATCATGCTATAGACCATCTGGACTTTGTTTGAACTCCTAAAAATGTGTTAGCTTTTGGCATTGTGTATCCCACTGTGAAGGCCCCTGAACTAATTTTTTAAAAGTAGTTCATTTTGGTATAACTGATCGATATTTTATGGAAAACCAGTGCACTTATTCAAAAAACATGCTCACGAGGTTTGTTGCACTTTCCAACAATCTAATCTTGTGATGTTTCAAGGTTGTTTATTTCTTGTTTTGATTTCATTTAAGTGAAGTTCGGCAATCAGATTTGAAGTTGGTTGAAACTGAGTGCTTATATTAGGACGAGTATTTCTTGATTGAATTCTTTGGTTACTAAGTTCGCTTCAAATACTTCCTATATTGGAGAAAACTCGCAAAAAAAGCGTAGTAGATTCAGATCAATTTGCGGTGAATGATACTGGTNATTTTAAGGGCTTATCATGTAACATTTAATTCAGCATCTTCACGCTAGAATGCTTTTGTCTTGCGAAACACATAGAAATAAACATAAGCGTGACTTACTTTTTCGATTGACCTCTTTAATTTTATGATCAACCTCTATGTATTAAATACTCCTTATGTCAAACAAGGCTTTTACACAAAGGCGACGTCGAACAGCAAAGGGAAAGTGAAAGGTCTCTGACCATTTCAACTTCATCGACCAATCAATTAGAAGTCTTCTATCGCTGCGGACAAGAATTTTCACCTGAAGTTATTTTTAGCCCTATGACGTGCTGATTCACGAACGTATAACTCCTGGCAGAAGCCTGACAACTTCTCGTTATTCCAGCTTAGTGGTTCTATATGGAAGAGAACGCCGGATTGGGAACTAGTTTTGAGTTGCGGAGGCTAACACCAGAGGCTAACTGTTGCTGAGTCCCCATGAGGATTGGTTTTTGATATTCCTCGACAGTCTAGCCCAATGAGGTGAGCTGGCTCTAATTCAGCAGCGTGGTAGGGAATGCGGAGGAACTGGTACATCTCGAGCCGGGTACGGATCAAAAGCGGTTACTGCTTAGCGAAAGTGTACAATATTACAGCAGCAGTTGTCTAAGCTGAAGGATGCCTCATCTCAGTCGTCGATAAGCAATTTTGTTTTTAATTATGAGCTTGCGATGGTTTAGTATATTCCTCAGCGTAGATTAGGAGCGGGCAGGGGTTTTCACATTGATGTTTTCATTCATGTGTTAAAGAGGCATTAAGATTCAGAAACATTTTTAGATTGAACTTTGACGATTATTCCGAATTTATGATCTCGTGCGTTCCGCAGTTTTCTATTTATGGCGTTTTTGAAAGACTAACTTTTTTGCAGAGGACAAACAATGGGTGAGTTCATGTTCAATATCGATCATGGGTATTTGGAAGCTCTGATCCGTGGATTCAAAACCGGACTGCTTTCTCAAAGTGATTACGCAAACCTTGTCCAGTGTGAAACCCTTGAAGGTTAGTTGTTTATAACTAGTTTGTGTTTTGTGCACTGTGTTCACTATTAGTCTGTGTAGACCCTTTTGTATTTATATAATCGTTTACCTTGATGATTTCTCAATTTAGACTTGAAGCTTCACATTCAGTCTACCGACTACGGTAACTTCCTGGCAAATGAACCTGGGTCGATCACAGTAGGTTTTTCTGTTGGTTATCTCCCCTTACTAATATCTAAATAGAGTATATCAGGTACAAGTGATTGACGAGCGACTAAAGGAGAAGCTTGTAACTGAATTCACTCACCTTAGAAACAATGCTCTCGAACCTCTGGCCACCTTTTTGGATTATATAACGTGAGTAGTTTTATTCCGTACGACTCTATAAATAGGGAAGATGTGCAGAGAAGACCTATATTGTTAGCTAATGCCTCCCATTTTAGATTGCACAAAGCTGTTTAGGTATTCATACATGATTGATAACATCATCCTTCTTATCACTGGTACCCTTCATCAGCGTCCAATTTCTGAGCTCATCAGCAAGTGTCACCCTCTTGGTAAGTCATTTTATTTTTTTATGCTTTCAACTTTGGGAACCTCCTTGTTCGAATCCTTTGACTATGATTATTTTTCGCCGAGTGAAAATTAATATATCTTCCTCTCTTTTTCACGCTCCATTATAAGTGGTCTTAATGGCTGTGAAATACAGTTGGTTGAACTACGGAACCCTAATAAGTATAAAACTAGAAGTCTCGAACCCATTAGCAGTTGTCATTCATTCGTTAAGTATTTGGGTGTCTAATACTAAAATGTTGTCCTGAAGCAACTATCGAATGAGTAGTAACTCTGATCAGTCCCAAATCAGATTTTCTCACTAATCGGTTTTACATTGTTTAAGAATTGATTTGAAGGTTCGTTCGAACAAATGGAAGCCATCCATATTGCATCCACTCCTGCTGAACTCTACAACGCCGTTCTCGTCGACACTCCTCTTGGTTAGTAAATGGTCGCGTTTCTTTTAACAGTTTTGCACATTATTTTCATTGGGTGCTATTTTGTACGTGATGTTTTTGTCTCAGTTCAATCAGCTTAACCTTATTCATTTTCTGGACCTTCTATTCTTTCAGACGCTGCTGCTTTTGTATAAGGGTTTAGTGCCCGTTATGGGTGCACAGGATTCTTCGAAAACGTTAGTGGAGTGGTTAGAGACTATAAATGAAGAGCAAGAATATTTGCTTGTCAGAACAGTGATCGAGAACCATATGGCTCAATTAACTCACGCTATAATGGGATGCGCCATTCTGTGCTAATGCGCACTCACGACGGTAGTGATGCTAAAGGCATTATAGGGTACATCAACCGATAGTCGTGAGATTCCTTCTCCGCTGCGTGCGAAAGCTGGCTTTTAGCTAGCCTTGAGTGCACGTGATCGAATCTGTCATGAGGAGTAAGATGTATTGCGTGTTGTAGTTCTTCATAATTTTTATTAATGCTTCATTTTTATCCAGCAACAGCAATTCCGAATTCCTCGGTTTTGTTGAAAACAAAATCGGGGAATTCGGAATTGCTGTTGCTTCTTAAAGATCATGGCAAACAAGAAATGTTGAGAAAAGGAGCACCATGTCTCTTTTGATGACATCTACGGTTCACTGGCGTAGTGCTCACATTGTGAATTATTATCGCTTCCCCCCCCCCAGTGGCCCCCCGTGGCATGATTTATGTTCAATGGACTGCTTTCAGCTAACTACTTCGTCGACTGCATTAATGAGCAAGATCTGGACGAGATGAATGTGGAGCTAATTAGAAATACGCTGTACAAGGCTTATTTAGAAGATTTCTATAAATTCTGCAAGAAATTGGGAGGCACTACTGCTGAAGTCATGTGTGAGATTCTGGCTGTAAGTTCAAAAGAGTTTCCTACGTAGATTGTTCATTCGAAGCATTTATTTTGGTTAAATAATATGTGCCTTAACGATTATTTCCTGAATGCAATCGTTACAGTTCGAGGCAGATCGCAGATCCATCATTATCACAATCAACTCTTTTGATACAGAACTTAGCAAAGATGATCGTGAAAAACTGTATCCCAGATGTGGTAAACTTTACCCAGAAGGTGAGGATAATAAACAAGTTTCAACTCTAACGTGATGAATTGAGTGTTTCAGGGTTGGCTGGCCTTGCTCGAGCGGATGACTATGATCAGGTCAAGCAAGTGTGTGAATTTTACTCTGATTATAAGCCTCTGTTCGAAGGCGCTGGAGGTACTTCTGGTGAGAAAACGCTCGAAGACAAGTTTTTCGAATATGAGGTTGGTGTAACAACAGCTTTTTGGCAGTTTTGCATGAAACCTAGTGAACGGGACATATTGATGAGATCGCAAGTTTTTGAAAACATTGTACTAATTGTAAGATAAGGTAAGCACTGAGTTGTTATCCTTTTTTTAAATGGCATTCTGTGAATGATTATCTAACATTCGCTTACAATTAGCTAGCGTGTTGGACATATTGCTGCCACTAGGTATGAGGGAGGGAAATGATTCTCCGAAAGGCGAGCGTTTTCGAATGTAACAACTATATCGATCGCAGTTCGTAGTTCTGGTTGAACGGCAGAGATATGGTAGGGTAGGTATTGTTGTGTCTGTACCGTAGAAGACAATTTGTGAATTTCAGGTGAAACTGAATGTACAGTCATACCTTCACCAATTCCACTTCGGTGCATTCTATGCTTTCATCAAATTGAAAGAACAGGAGATGCGGAACATCATCTGGATCGCTGAATGCATCTCTCAGCGACATCGCACCAAGATCGACAACTACATTCCGATTCTGTAAAGGAATAGAGCAGGAAAACCATATCATATTGTTGACTTCACACCAACAACGTCGTCGTGCCCTTTCTACTTTGGGGCTTCTTCCGATAGAACAGGAAGATGTTGACCCCAGACCTTGCTTTCTACTTGGGCTTATTATTTTCACGTGAATGCGCTGCATGTTTTTTTTCACTTCCAACCTACTAGTAGTTGATAGTTTTACAGATTTCTGAGATCCCGTTTGAAACCCCTTTGTGATTCGTTCATTCCATGTAACATATAAGGTATCGAGGCTACCGTTTCAGCTATGACAAATATATATTCTAGGGATAAAAGATTCTTATTCTGATCTAGGTACTCTACCATAGTGCTGTCTTATTGAAACTTCTGTGGTATTGTGTAAATTGTATAGATAGACTTTTCTCGAAATTCCTAATGAAATCTATGGCGAACCCTCTGGTTGATTAGAAAAACTGTTTTAAATGTTGAGGTTCAAACCTAATTAAGTTTGTGTTAGTGAGAGGTGGCGATATATGTCATTAGCGCAACAGAAACCTGTGCTTCCCATTGTGAAAAGCCGCCCACAAGTTTTATTTTTGTGATAGGTCCTAACCGAGGAGCTTCGGGCCACTTTCCCGTCGTGCAACTGCTAATTAGGCCGTTTTCCAAAGATGTTATGGAACATGACGCTCCAGCAGAAATCGAAAAGGTCGCATCAAACATTATTATGACAACAAAGGGGTAAATATAGATGGAAGCGAAAAGGCATCACGACTACAAGGAAGTGCCAAACTCAAACTTTTCACACTGGATTAGCAGCTTACCTTTCCGTCGGCGTTGTTTGTAGGTGATGTTCTTAGGGGAGGAGACGGAAGAGAGGGAAACTGTGAGAGTGCTCTTCTGACAAGTCGGAGCCAACTCCCCTCACGTCATCCACTTTGTAGCACTTTCCGCCATAAGAAGTCCCCTCGGCCTACTCTTGTTCTATATTTAGCACTGTTCTGGCTGAGACGCATTTGAAGTGGTCAGAGCATTAAATAGCCCCTAGATGTTAGCCTAAATGCCTTGTTAACTCACCTTGTTGAGATGAAGGGTTGTAAAAGGAGTGTAGGAAGCAACTAAGAATTATATCCAGTCTCTAACAAACATTGGGGCTTTCTACAAAGTCAAAAAAAAAACCGATCGGTGTCCTCTGTAAAGTTGATTGCCACAATGTGACAACTGATCGAAAGTAAAATCTCTCCTGGTCTGACTCGAAAGAAACTGCCAGAGCTAAGACTCACCCCGAAACCTGGAGAGCATTGATTTCCTGTGTGAATCCTCTCAGTGGCTGTACATCGGCCGGTCACCGTAATTCATTACATAGACCAAATACGCATTTAAACATCCCTACGGTCTTGAATGAATGCCAAATGCGGGGCATGTCTTGGAAAAGGTACTGGCTATGTCGTAAACTTGACCCTTTGTTTTCACCATAGATTTGACTCCAATAGTGTGAAGCTTTCTGTGATAGTCGAGGAAAAGGCCGAGGGTTTTTTCGTAGGGTACTGCCCCGCCGTTGTTCTTAGGTAAGCAAATGTCGCAAGACGCTGTCGCAATCGCAAACGAGTGACGCGGATTAACGGATTTTCTGGTTCTTGAGAAATTTTGAAATCCCTTTCTTAGTGTACAGAGTGTTATAACGAATTTATTCTTTTCCATGTGTGAGGCATTGTGAGCGCTACCACAATAGAAAATCAGTCTCTATAGGCAGTGCCAGATGATTTGATTGAAGTAGTTGTGTTCAAGCTTATTGGTATCACAATTTATGCAAAATCTTTCATGTGACATCAAAACGAAATGTTTTGGTCCAGTTTTTACTTCACAAATAGTAGTCATCGAATCAGTTAGCATCTCATTTCTCTTTTCATCATAAACGCATAATCCAACTACCCAAAGACTTTCTCTGGTAACCTCGGCTTACTCTTTTACAGAAACAAAACAATTGTGCTGGCCTCGACGCAAACTGGGCAATGGATTCCATTTCCACCTCCCAATGGGAAAAAGAATTTTTGGTTGAATGTAGCGATGGATCGTTGGCTTGCATTCACCTCTAACCATAGACAACAGTTAAAATCATTCACTTAGACAAGGGAAGTTTGATACCACATTAACTATGCCTGACGGGGCGATAACCTTTCTGTGAACACACTCGCGCCAGCCATACTTTCGACGCTTTTGGAGTTAACCATTCATTGAAGTTCTGAGGGAGGTGAGGAGTGAAGGGCTTGTACATCGCGTAGCTCCAGCAAGTCATTGTACAGGTTCAATAGGTACTTACCGCTTCTGAAATTACATATCGGAATCGAATGAGAATTCATCGATGGTGATGATTGACGTTGACTTAGACTTTTTCCTTATCTCGGTTTCTATTTCTATTGCAGAGTAAACTTCAGCCGGGAAATGAGACTCGTACTAACCCCGATCGCAGAAATTGAGCGCGCCCATGAACTAGCCAACTCCAAGTCCTCCGAATGCTCCACTTGGCAAATTTGGATGATCGCTGCTCATCGGTTCGATTGGACTCGTCCAGAATTTTTGATGTTGGCATTGTTCAGCCGGGCATGCTGGCTAGCTGCGTAATGTGTGTGGTCAGCTGCGTGTTTGTCCTCTTTCTAGCTGGTACAGACTGCGTTCTATAGTTATGATGTTTGCTTTGACATCTCTTCATATCTCACCATAGCAATCCTGTTCAGTTCCTTGGTAACAAACCAGCGAGAAGCACTGCCAACATCAGCTTACAATTTTTCCACTCTATGCAGTGATCTGGTAACAATTCCTCTCCATCTTGCTCCTTTTCATTGTTCTGTGACCGCTTTCCACTAAATACAGTGAATCCAGTAATTTCGACTATGTATAATTCCTGCCTGAAAAACTTGAGGGGGAAGTGGTGTGGTGACAAGTGGCGCACTATCACACGCATGGTCACTGGTTCGAATCCCGAATTGATATCTGCCAAGGCCAACCAAGCTTCCGTCCCTCCTCGGTCGGTTAGTTGGAACCAGACTCGTCTGGGAGGATAAAACCACTGACTTGTACAACGACTGGCCACCGCAATTCATTGTAAGGGCCATATAAACATTCAATATGCCACCACGATTCGGAATAGAAGTCGAATGCGCGGGCGCATCTCTCAGACGGAACTGGTTGATGCCCCAGGACTTTGGACTTTAGATTTTATAATTCCAGCCCATGGCGGATTTCCCATCATTTACAAGGATGTGGTAAGGCTCGCGTGAGTTACGAGTGGTAAGGTTGAAATCCACTTACCTTCGGAAACCCAGAAAAACACTAAATTGACTGAGCCGAGTGGCTGTATTCGATGCGTGACCTCTGAAAGTAATTTTCGACGGACGGTGATTTACTCGATTACATGACCACCATACTATTTCAGCAATGGGCTAACATTACTCAATTGTCGCCAAGGCTGCCCTGTTTTATTTCACACACCCATACACACTCATCCTTCAGAATTAGACCAGTTCAATGAACAACTTTTGGCTAACCTACCTGGGCTTGGGAATTGATGGTAAAGGAGTCCATATGGGGCGGGCAACACTAATCACTAACCCAAAACAAAATTGCTCTTCATTGTCAAAATAGATGGTTCTGTTAGCTCTTAACGTCTCTTATTTGATTTGGTGAAATGCAAGGGTTCTGGTATGAAATTGTAAAAAGGGGCCATGTCCACTGTCTCAAAGCCGGAAGTCTTTTGACATTAATTAATCCCGTTTGGGGTGCGCTCCGCATTTGACTTCCATTCAGAATCGTAGTGGCGCTTCGAATGCGTATTTGACCTATAAATGGCTTGCGATTGCTAGTCGATGTACATACAAGTCAGTGCTTGTGTCCTCCCCATACTAGTCTGACACCAAGAATCCGATCCAGGAAGATTTTTTTCTCGAATGTTTATGTTGACCATAAACAAGGGCGATCAGGGCCAGTATCAACCGGGAATCGAAATCGGGAATCAGACTTTTATGGTGAGCACACCTTTCTACCACCTTTCTATTCATTGTACCAGAAGTAAATTCAGTGAAGAGTAACGTATGAATAAATTTAGTGAAGAAGTAAAGTAAAAGAATTCGATGTCGTCATTCCTCCCAACTCAGCCGGTTCGTTCAAATGAGCTATTATTGCTACTACAGTCGCAATTATTGCTTTAGCATAGGCTCGTTCGGAAAACAAGCCTAAGCAAAAACTTCTGATCCTGGCACTATGCCAAATACGAATTTGGTTACTTTTATGATTTAGATGAAATTCTAGTTTTCGGTACATTAGGAAATGAGTCACCACGATGACCTCTGCTTCCCTGATCCCATATGTAGTTGCGGTTTAGTTGAAGATTCATTTGAATTCATTAGAATTGCAAATTGTATGACTCAGGACCATACTTCAGATCGATATTTCAACAAATCGATATTTAGACAGATATCTTACTCTACTCCTCTTTATCATATTTTGATCATTGATTGATGTTATGATTATTTATTTCGTTCTACTGCGCTCGAGTTGCTTCGTGAACTGGCAGTCTGCCAAACTTTCAGCGTTTCTTATCATTTTTAGTAATCTTCTGATGAATATCTTCTCCATTGGTTCTTGTAATTGCGACAGGCTTTATTTAAGATTTTTTTTTCAATACCTAATACATGCTTCCGACTTGTTTTTTCCCTTTTACTACATTTTTTGCCTTTTACTAGATTTTTTGATCTTTTTTTTTGGAAGCTGCGCAAATATGTTGATCAGCCAAACATTTGAGTCTGAAACAAAATTGCAATCCTAAATCTGTCAACAGAATTGTATTTGTACGTATTGGACACATTCGTCTTTGAGTTTTTATGAATATATCAATCACAAATCCCTCTTTTAATGATTTTTTTGGAGAAAACGGCGCTTTCCTCAATGGGTAAAGCGGTTTGCTACAGCTTCAGACAGTCACATACTGTAAAACTAGTGTATCTGGCAATTCGTCCTTCCTTATGTATTCTTCAACTGGTTCTGGTCAAATGTATCTCATTCTGTGGCAGGCTGGTCATAAGGTTGCACGTCTAGTCTGAAAGCACAAATAATAAATAGTCAAAAAATATATTATATTTAAGGATGAAGTGGAATACTCAGAAGTAATCCAAGCTTGATCCATTGAAACACTTTTTGTTGCCTACTGATCATTTCACTTATGGTTATTCTGTCGATGCTATTCTGCTTTCTTTCGGTAAAACTCAACCGTGCAACCTTCAAAATAGAGTTTTCGGCTGTGATAGGTCTGGTTTTTTGGATTCGCCCAGCACTCGACGTCCAATTGAAATCGTAGTAGCGTCTTGAATACGAGTAGAACCTATACAAAGAATTACGGAGACTAACCGATGCATAAACCAGTGATTTATTTATTTATTTATTTTGATGCACGCAAAGGTGCGCCCTGACAAAACAGTGAAGTAAAACATCAACGACATAATCGAGTCAACCTTACATCGGTTGGTCTGGTCAAGACCTCCTCATCCATTGTTACGTCAGATGTTCAGATTTATAAGAAGTAGTTAATTCAAGATCGGGCGAATGGACCCATTAGTGATTCTTTAAAAAAAGAATGAACGTATTAAAAAACGTTCTATGAGCAGGCTATTTCATGGGAATTCTTTGGATTTTTGTTTATAAATATCACACTAAAATGGCATTCGAGAAGCCATGCTCACTGAATGCTCGTCACGAGACTTTCTGGTCCGTTATTTTGAATCGAAATATGTAGCATGACTAGAAATCTTAAAACTTGGCTACTTATGAACTTGCTTGCTTACAGTAGGATTCTTTAGCCATGCTTCAGTATTTTTGAACAAAATATGTCACCTCGGAGTGTATTCTAAAGTACCAACTACGGAAAAAACATGAAGTTCGATCCCTCTTGGTATAAACAGAGCAATGATGAGCCACCTACTGCTCACCTCCTCATCCTTCGTTACGTCAATGAGAGATGTTTTCACGTTTCTTTTTTTTCTTCATGTAACAACAAACAAACAAACAAACACGTCCCCGTCCCCTTTATTGTAGCGTCTACCTGTCTGCAGAGCGTTTTCGGAAGGATTTCGCCTGTCCTCTGTTTGCTATATGATTTTCTTTTCGCGTTGACGTTTCCGTAGCCATGATCGTCGGTTATTATCCACTTTTTAGCACTCGCCCAAGCAAATTATAGTCTCCTCGCTGCAAAGCTTTTATTCTCAGAACGTTGAAGGCTATTCAATGTTCTCTCTTGACATTTCAATAGCACAAATCGAACAATTTACGAGGAGTTTGGAAATGGAAAGAAAAAAGCTCCTCTGAATAAGTTTTCGTGATTGATAGACAAGGAAATAGATAAATAAGTAGATAGGTAAACAGAAAAACAGGTGTACAAGCAAAAAACTTTCTTTTTTTTTCTCTTCAACTTTTGTTTAACTTGAAGGCGAGATCAGCTTTTGTGGTTCTAATAAGCGAATAAATAAATAAATAAACACACTGAATAATAATAAATGAACAAGTTAATCAATAAATTTTGCAAAATAACTGTTTATTTCAGTAATTTTCAATGTTAGTCTGTTCTTTTTATTTTTCACAATAAGTATCAATGCGTGTAAGATAGTGAGTGCGCTGCTCGCCACTACACCACTTCCTCTGGGGAGACGGGCGTTAGGAACGATTTTGGGTAATCGATTTGTCGCACGCGGCTGTCGCGGACCACTCATTCGCCGTTATTACAGACCTAGCGCTATTCATACAGCTCAATCGATATGCGATCATTATTTTATGCATAATTCTACTATTAGTACTTTTGTTCT